>APFE031080434.1:0-19935 GCA_000404065.3 Pinus taeda | reverse complement strand
AAATGAAGGGGAGTTAGGCCATTCAACTTATGATCATGCTTTCTTCATTGATAATTGCTCCTGCACAATTGAAACACATTGCTAATCATCATAGTAGTGTTCATGCTCCAAATAACTTGTATTTGTACAACCTTTCTTTCCTTACACTAAAATTTTCTCTTCACTTTGGTGGTTTCACTTAAGCTAGCAAGCCTTTTTCTTTCCTTTTCTTTTATAAAACAAATTATATACTTCTAACGTTATATCTTCCAAGGGCTCATATTAAACTCATGAGCTCCTTTTATTTCTCTACCTATCTAATGATTTGCCAAGATTAAAGTGTTTGGTCAGATTTTATTCTCTAACTATAAACGAAATTCAAAGCATGAAATAGTCAAGATTAAGTAGTTTGACTATCATGGGTTGTGGCATGTATGAAAAGATGCACACAACCATTATTTAACAAAATAAAGTAAAAAGTAGTGGCACCTGGACTTGCACACTTTCATGATCTTTTTTTGTTTGGGGTTCATATTTTTTCATATTTTTTGTATTTTTTATCTTTTCTTATTTTTCTTGTCCATTGATATTTATTTTAGGAAATAACTTTTTTACAGTTTTTAATTTTAATATGGAAAACATTTGCAGAAATGAAAGGTATGTACAATACTACAAGAGTTAACCTCAACCAATTCAAAATTATGAATCCTATCACTATAGGACTCTAATAGATTTCATGCCTATTTACATATCTCTTGTAACTCATTTTTATTTCCTAGAGTAATCATGGAACTCGGTATCAATTATAAATGAGTATGACTACTGCAGGTAGATTCTTGCACCACTAGGAAGATTGTCCGAGATTTCTGAGAAGCCAAATATTCCACAAGGATGGGTCTCGATCCCTGACTCTGAGTTTAATTTTTGATGAATTGAAGCAGGATAACAGGTGGCACATAATGAGGAATGTTTTCCAAAGTTAGGCTACGACTAAGTGAGATTCATGTGTATTATAACTACTGGCCAAGTTTGTAATTTCAGTTTCTAAGCCTATTTGGCCAAAAGGCCTCAACAAGAAATGTCTATAATTAGTGAAAATGGCTAGAGCCAAAAGGATATATATAATATAAATATATGTAGGAGGAGGTTGGTAGGGAACCATTTATTATAATTTTGTTTATCTAATCCAGTTATCTCCTCATCTCTAGGACTGGACTCCTCTGTCAGGTATATTTCTCGAATCAAGTAATACAAGAGAATTGCCATGATTTGCATACACAATGTCTAGTTTAGCTTTGATATATCTTTTGAAGTGTTGATCTTTTTCGTTCCTTAGAAGTGAAATGAGCTGGTTAGATAGGGCCTAGCCAACCCAACTCATTTAACCCTCTCACTTTCATTATTTAGAAAGAATGTGTGGATATTTTGTTTGTAGTTGTGTGATATTATAATTATAATTTTAATCTTTCAAGTTCTGATTTAAAATATATTTTCTAGCTAACGTGTGAAACAGATCCATGAATTGAGAGTTAGTCGTGTTTACTTTGTTTATGAGATATCTTCCTTGCATTTCTTTTATTCTCAATATTTATTTTAACTCATTTTGATCGGATCGTGCAAAGAACCCTTTCATGCACCAGTGCATGGTGTTACGTGCACTTTGGTTTAATCATTCTTTTGTAGTGAATAGTGAATCACTTTTATGCATATTATTTCTAGTTATTATGCAGGTAAATGAATCATTAATTTAGTAATATTCTTCATTATTAAAAGAACATCTTTAAGAGGATATGGAAGTAGTTGCATAAAATCATCATAAACATAGTATACTTGCAAAGAGCATAAGCATCATTGAATAGATTACTAAAGTTAGATAAGACATGCAAAACACGTAGACTATTGTATGATTCTTTTGAAGTGCTTTTATTTCATGAAGTTTATTTCCTTTGCAAGGTTTAATGAATTGAAGCATTTCTTTTTCCATAAATAATTTACTTTAGAATTTGATTTACAACTGCAATTCTTTTCCAACACATATTTCAGTGTTTTCGAAAGTAATTTGGAAACTAGGTGAAGGAAGCTCTGCTTTGGTGCAAGAGTTGGCCTCTTGTCATAGAAACAGAGTGCTTTAAGCCCTTATACTTAGAGCACCTCCACTAAGACATAATTTTTCAATAAGGAGGTCATGTATACTTTTGCACAGAGATACTGTACCTACACTAGTACAAGTAGATTGTAATAGTGCAAGGAGAGGTTGCTTGTATGGAAGGAAGATCATAAGGAAGACAAAATTCTGCAAGGGTCGACTTATCAGGCTATTAGTCATCAATCTAAAGATCAACATAGCATTTAATTATATAATTTAAGATTGCTTATGTTGTGTGGAATTTCTTTACTTTCTTTACATCCAAATTGTCTTTTACATTCCACCAGTAGAGTTTCTTTGGTGTCAATTATCTTCTCAATTGATTTCTATCTGATTCTGCAAAGAATTTCCTTTAAGAAGTAGGATTAGAGATGGGAAAAGTTCATACCATTTCTAGCATTGTCTATGCTTCGTCTTTAAGTTTATGAAACCCCCGAGTTGACAATTAAGTGTCGAGGAGTTTGTCAAGCACAATTCCTGCACCCAACATGGGTAATGGTTTTTTTGGCATGTGATATTGAGAAGAGATGGCTCTGGCCCATGTTATTGTAACATACCCTATTTATAGATTAAGAAACTCGGTAATAAAGTTGATATAAATATTCATGGATAAAAATCTTATTCCATGCTTTCTGAAATGAATATATGTTTAAAGAATAATAATAATAATAAAAATTTAATTTCATAATTTTTTAAATTTTAGCAACATGAGATGTATTATGAAGTATATGTTTTGATGTTTATTATGGAATGATAGTTATTAACATTTACTAGTCATTTAGTTTATATAGTTGTGCTAGTATGTAAATTTCTATTAAAAACGTGTTATTTGTTTTTTTTTTTTTAACATCATTGGTTTCTATATTTCTTTTTGAAAAAAGAGGGAGATGGAAACTGCTTCCCTGTAGTACACAATTATTCACTGAGTTAAGTTAGGAAAGAAGGATTTATAGAAACAGGATCCTCCAGGTTCCCACCACTTAGGCTTTGAAATGAAAGCTAGACTCAAATATATCCTCACAAATTGGAGCGCTAATAGAAGACATTTACAAAACATTATCTATCACTAATGAAATGGTTGATATGCCCGACTATGATAAATGAAAGAAGCCTCATGTGCCTGTTTGAAATGCCTGGCTGGTCCGCGCCAAAAAATGAACAGAAATATGATATCCCTGTTTGTAGTGGCTATCTAACCTGCATCAAAGAAATAGTTGAGAACATATCTTAATAAAAAGAGGCCTGGAGCGTTGTCATGGTGGATCTGATCTTTGAGCGATGCAAGTGGAATATGCTGCCCGGAGGGAGGGTCGTTGAAGGAGGGGTGACCAAAAGTTCCAAACAAAGGGGATTCTTGAGACAAAATATTTAGACAGGTCCACAGGAACTGGGCGTTCAACTGAACAGAAAGGGGAAAAGGTAGAATTAAGGGAGATAATGTGCTAAAATAGGGGTGCGGGTGAGGGAGGTCCGGAAGGGAGAGAGGAAACGGTCGACTGACTGATATCTCATGCAAATGGATTACCTGTGTGTGCCAGATGCCTCTGTATGCCTTCATCACATTGAGAGATTTATAATTCATTGGATCTTCCATCATGTCAGAACTTACGAGCTTATTGCAAACCTGATTGAGGGAAAAGCTTTTCACAGTCATGGCAAATGGTGATAAGTCTCCACTCCATTGCAAAGTAGACAACCCTGAGGTCTCGCACATGCCTTGCTCGCCTGTTTGTTATCATTTTTGTTTAAGCTGCGGAGAATATGATGAAAGTGCAGATATTCCATAGGTTGAGCTAGAATGTGGCAGCAGCTTAAAATCTGCTGGAGATACACATTTATGGAGTCTCTGTTCTTGACCATTAAACTAATAACCACTGTCGAATCTCTGATGCTGAAGGTTGCATCTGTAACAAGCTTCCCAAGCTGAATAAGTCCCTGGTATAGGGCCAGGGCTTCTACCCTATTGTTGGAAATGTGGCCAAGACCCCATTCATATGATAAAACAATGTCCCCATTAGCATTAAGTATCACTCCTCCAGCCCCTACAGCCCCAAGGTTCGACTTTGAAGCTCCGTCGAAAAAGGACAGTACTTGTTACAATTTTGGATCCAAGAAGCAAACTCATTTTCTTTGAGTCTAATTTTCCAATTGTGAGGGACAATATTTTGGCTGTTGCGAGCAGTGCTACCTATCCGCGTGCTGTTTTTTTTTTCCAAAAAGTGACTAATAAAGCTTCGTTCTTCCACACTGAGCTCGGCGATGTCTAGATTCCTCCGGTTCTTAGCTGATATGGTTTCAAGGGTGAGACCTTTTGCTTTGTTGCATAGACTTCTGGTACTCGATCCCTTGTCCTTAAAAACTTTTCAATTGCGGGCCAACCAAATATTCCATAACAAGGTGTAAGGGAGAATATCCCAAACCCTCTTCACAATGCTATTCTTCCTTCGCTTCCAGGGGTAATTCTTTTTCCACTTATGCAGAATTTCTCCTATGGTATCCTGACTAGTCCACGGAGTCTGATTGTTCTGAGATAGGTTTCCCCAGCATTCAGTAGCAAAGGAGTAATCAATAAAGAGGTGGTGGATGGATTCCTCAGTAGCCAAGCAGTTGGGACAGCGAGAGGGGCCGATAATTCCACGCTTTTGCAAGTTTTTGGCAGTAAGAGTTTTCCCCTTGAGAAGAGTCCATATGAAAAATTTGATTTTTGGGAGGGCCTCAGACTTCCAAACAACCTTCCAATGATTCCAGATTGGCATGGGATGATTGTTGTTGTAGAGGAATTGATGGACAACCTTAATGATATAAGCAGATCTAGAAGGGTCCCAAATGAATCCATCTGAGGTATTCTTTTTGGCAGGGGCTATACTATGCAAGTGAGATTGGAGAGCTAACAAACTGTCTTTGAGATCATTGGGTATAACAGGGAAGGACCATCCAAACCATAGTAGGGATGAAGGATCCCACTGAGAGATCTAATCCAAATGATGGATGCCAGTTTTTTTGAGAAAAGAGAGGATGGGATTAACTCCATCTTGCGTATTAATAGGTTGCCATCCCATGATTTTGTCCATTCCAATATTGATGCTTGTTCCTCCCTTAGGAATTTTGGAATTATTTTGGGCAATTATAGGAATTGATTTTTTTGCATAAGCACCAGATTTTGGTGGATTGTTTATTGGGGATGTCTTGATCGAGGAGCTGATGCCTTGGAAAATTCAGATATTTAATTTCCAATACCCTTTTCCACCATACACGAAGACTAGTTATGAATCTCCAAACAATTTTTCCTTCGAAAGCTAAGTTAATATATCTAAGGGATCTGATGCCAAGTCCGCCTTGATCTTGAGGTTGAATTACTTGCTTACAGCTAATCAAATTAAACTCCTTTTTGTCTTGCTTCCCTCCTTGGCACAAGAAATGACGTAGGATGCCTTCCATTTTGTGATGAAAGGAAGCAAGGGCTTGAAGGAGAGTAAATTGGTATAAAGGCAAAGACAATAAACCAGATTTCAGAAGGATGAGGCGACCAGCTGGGTTAAGCCATATTGATCCCCACCATTGTACTTTCCTTTTCTTATCGATTATGGTGTCCCAGACTTCTGCCCTCAAGGGCCCTGTGCTTACAGGAATGCCCAAATATGAAAAATGAGTCCAGTCATAGTGGCATGAGACCCCAAATGTTGCAGCAATATTATGAAGGACTTTCGATGTTGTATTCCAACCGTAAATACAACTTTTTTGCTGACTGACCAGACCACCAGATTAATCCATGAATTTATCAAGAAGAACTTTGAAACGCCTGGCTATTGTGATAGAAGCCCCTCCAATTAGCAAGGTATCATCTACAAATTGAGAGTGATTTATATTCTTGACTCCATTCCCAAATTTTATTCCAGTTATGAGACCGACCCTCCGATGGAAATCTAGCACTTTGCTAAATGATTCAGCCATTACAATGGGAAGATAAGGTGAGAGAGGGCAACCTTGTCTTAGACCACGAGAGGATTGGGAAGCTTCACCTGGTCTGCCATTTATAAGAGGGGTGATCCATGGCCTGGAAATGTAGGCTTTGATGAGGTTAAGGAAGCTTGCATCAAAACCCATTTTCTTCAGGATGGCTAAGAGAAAAGAGTGCCTCACTCTATAAAAAGCGTTGGCCAAATCAAGTTTGAGAAAAAATCATTTCTCCTTCCTGGACTGGCTCGAGTGAATGGCTTCTTGAACTAGGGGGATGGAGTCAGTAATATGTCAATTTGCTAAGAACCCCCCTTGATTTTCATAAATGAGGGATGGAAGAAAGGGTTTGAGGCGAGAGGCGATGACTTTGGACAAGATTTTGTAGGAAGAATTACAAAGGGATATAGGACGAAATATAGCAAATGAAGAGGGCGAGTTTTCTTTGGGTGTGAGGGCCAGATGAGTGGCATTGGTGTACCCCCTTATTTTGCACTTTGGCTGGATCCATTTTAACATTTTTATCAGGTCGTTTTTTACGATTCCCCATAATGTTTTATAGAAACAAATGGGAAAAACATCAGGGCCTGGGGCTTTGTCAGGCCGAAAATCCCATATCGTTCCGGTGACTTCTTACTCATCAATATCTTTGGTTAAACTGTCATTTATTTGTTTACTTATCCCTGTAGGAAGATGTTGTAACAGCTCAGTATAATCCTCCTGTTCTTTAGTTTCTGTTAGGAGGTCTAGAAAATGCTCTGTTGCTGTCCTCCGGATGGCGTTCTGGTTTACTTTCCTGTTACCGTTAGCATCTGTTATGGATCTAACGTTGTTCCCTATCTTTCTAGCTGTTGTTTATTTATAAAAAAACCTGAGTTCCTGTCTCCTCCCTGTAGCCACAATTTCCTCAATTTTAGCCTCTATTTTAATTCCTCTGCTCTCTTAACTCGACACAATTATGAATAGAGATCACTTTCTTGTTGCTTGCTTTCTTGGGAGAGGCCAAACTGATGCAAGAGCATTCAGCCCAAAGGGAAATTATTGTAAATAATAGACATAGGGGTCATGCAATTGTGGAATTAATGTCCTAAATTCCAAGTCACTTTAATATTTAGGATTTTAATTAGATATTCTCAAAATAAATAAATAAAACTAGGAGAGCTTTTAGGCATAAAAGGGATGGATGTGGACCATTAAGTGATAAGGAAATATTTTCTATTTTAGAACAGGGAAAAAGATGGAATAAAGCTGAGGAGATGCTTTTGCCATATGTATGCATTGCATGTAGAGTCTTAGAGCTTTTAGTTGAGTGATTTTATAACATGCTAAGTTTTATAAATTATGTAGCCTCAAAGGCATTGAAAATCAGGAAGATCAGAGTGAGAGAGAAGGAGTGAGTATGAGGAATAAGGGGCCATGAATAGGCCATGATTTCTCTTGTAAATATTTTAATTCTTAATTAATTATTCTCATATTTTTGTGTGCATATGGTTGGTGTGATATACACTTAGTTTTAAAGCCTATTAAATGGAGATAAGGAATAGTAATTATTTGGTGAAAGATTGTGAATCGAATGGAGTTCGTAGAACATACGAATGTGTGAAATTTTCCAAACATTGAGTTTTTGATTTGGTTAATAGTTGGATTGCATTCTCATATGCACAGCGTTTGAAGATCCTAGTTTATGCGGGTTTACTTGCATCAGGTGGTATCAGAGCCTGGCTCTGTTTTCATTGAAGAGTGTTTGTTTTGTTTTTAGTAAATGCAAGAAGGTTTTGTTGAAGAACTGAAGAAGGTTTTGTTGAAGATCTTATATGCAGCATACACAAGTGAACAAGGTTGCAGAAGTGGAAAGAAGACAAGATCTTAGAGGTGAGATGATTTTTTGAAATTTATGATTTAAATTTATGGTTGCAGAGAAGGTGGCAGTGAACCTGGTATTCAGCTGAAGGCTGGATAAGGAGGACAAGTGCAATGTCCTGAAGAAGAAGCTGAGTTGAGGAGATAGCCTAGAGAGAGCAGAGGAGTGCTCAAGAGGTTCCAGAGGCAGTGAACCAGTACTTACCAAAAGACTGAGTGAGGGGAAGGATTGGTGAGGTAAGTTGTAGTAAGAGAGATTGTTGTTGCAGAGGCTAGTACAACTCAGGGTGAGTGAGAAACTCATGAGGAAGTAGTCTGCCAGAGGCAGAGGGAGTTTTTCTAAAGGAGGAAGAGGTTCAAAGAAATGCCACAGAGATGAGATTGCTGCAGGAGTTTGAGAAAGAAAGATTGCAGAAATAAAGGCACAATTGCAGGTACTGGAAGAGTGGCTACAAGAGCAGGAAAATCAAAAAGGAAAATGGCTCTTCCCACTGAAGGGAAAGAGAGTGATTTTGTGACAGTTGCAGAGGAGGTTGAGACAAATTCTGATTGCCTTTTTGAAAAGGGGACTTAGAGTTCTTGCGCCAGAGTTGGAGTTTGAAAATCCCACATGCAAATATATTAAAAGGAAAGTGTTGAAGGAAGAAGTCAGGAATAAAAAGTCTTGTAGTTTTAAAACTGATGAGCTGTGTATGTTTGCAGGTGCATTGGAGGTTTCCATTGGTGAAACAGAGGAGGAGATTATTGATGATTTCTTGAGTTATTGGGTAGATCGTGATCAACTGGATAATGTGAACTCTTGTGTTTGTATAGCTGACAATTGTGATGTGATTACAGGTGTTGAGGAGGATGTGCCATATTGTGAAACTGTTACAGCACAAGAGGAAGTTCTTGTGGATGTTGAAGAAGAGAATCAGTCTGAAGCACAGATAAGGGAAGTAACAACTGATAATTTATGTATGAATGCACGTGATGATGATGTGCTTCAGCGATGCTATAGACAAATTGCGTTATTAGAATATTTGTTGGAGAATCCACAGTATGACAGGGAGATTGCAGCAGACGAAAGAGTTCAGTGCAGTGAACAAGAGGAAAAAGACATCATGGAGACAGCTGATATGAGAGAAATACTGATTGACAGTTCTTGAGAGGATTCTATGGAAATTTTGGATCAACATAATGATGTGCTGATAGTGGAGGACGATTCAGAACAATGTGTTGCAATGCTGGCAAAGGAGTACAAGGCACTAAAGCCTTATATTTTTTACTCTAACAGTTGTTTTGTGAGTACAGGTCTTACTGGAGATGCTGGAGAAAATATGTTAGATGAAGAAATTGAACTGATGAGGCAGATGATGATGAAGGAATCCCAGAAGAGACCAGCAACAGTAAAACAAAGGAGAAGCAGCAAAAGGAAGACAGCAGAAGATTGCGAGAGTGCAGCTAGTGGAGCAAGGCAGCATAAGATATGGAAACCTGGGGAAAGGCAGCTAGCAATAGCACATGATGACTTGCAACACAAGATATGGGATCCATGCATACATAGATCTGAACACATGATCGGGAGATCATGAATTTTTTCTACCTTGGGAGTCTGATGCAGGAGCATTCAGCCCAAAGGGAAATTATTGTAAATAATAGACATAGGGGTCATGCAATTGTGGAATTAGTTTCCTAAATTCCAAGTCACATTAGTATTTAGGATTTAATTAGATATTCTCAAAATAAATAAATAAAACTAGGAGAGCTTTTAGGCATAAAAGGGATGGATGTGGACCATTAAGTGATAAGGAAAGCTTTTCTATTTTAGAACAAGGAAAACGATGGAATAAAGCTGAGGAGATGCTTTTGCCATATGTATGCATTGCATGTAGAGTCTTAGAGATTTTAGTTGAGTGATTTTAGGACATGCTAAGTTTTATAAATTATGTAGCCTCAAAGGCATTGAAAATCAGGAAGATCAGAGTGAGAGAGAAGGAGTGAGTATGAGGAATAAGAGGCCATGAATAGGCCATGATTCCTCTTGTAAATATTTTAATTCTTAATTAATTATTCTCATATTTTTATGTGCATATGGTTGGTGTGATCTTCAGTTAGTTTTATAATTTTTAGAATCCTATTAAAAGGAGATAAGGAATAGTAATTATTGGGTGAAAGATTGTGAATCGAATGGAGTTCGTAGAACATACGAATGTGTGAAATTTTCCGAACATTGAGTTTTTTATTTCGTTAATAGTTGGATTGCATTCTCATATGCACAACGTTTGAAGATCCTGGTTTATGCAGGTTTACTTGCATCACAAACTCCTCTATTTCTCTTTGCATGCTGTTGAGGTTGTTTTTAAGCTCCTTTTTTACCTCTTCAGGCTCTTTTTAGCTCCATTTGGCCCATTCTTTAATTGCTTGTTTGGTTTTTTTAATTTAGACTCCCAGATGAATCCAGGGGACCCTTCGACATGCTGTCTCTAGGTACTGAGGATGATTTCATCCACTGCTCGAATGTCGTTCCAAAGGGAGCTATACCGAAGGGAATAGGCCTAAGATTGCTGTGATTTTCCAGCGTTAGTGTGACAGGAAAATGTTCTCAGACAGGGCATGTCAAAACGTTGGTGTATCGAATAGAGGACATGGAAAGCAGCGAAACATTGATTAAAATTCTATCTAATCTCTCCATAATATTACCTGCGCCAATCCTGCGTTTGCTCCATGTGTATCACCGGTTTTTTGGTACAATGTCCACAAGTTCAAATTCTTGCATGATGTTTGCTAGAAGTGCTCTATAGGGGTCAATAGTAAAACTACCACCTCTCTTTTCATTGGCATGGAGGATAGCGTTGAAATCACCTCCCATGATAAACTTTTAGTTGTCAAATATTGTATAAAAGCTAAAAAAAGATTAAGAAAATATATCTAAAATTACAACAAAAAAAACAAGGTGAAGCAAGAAGAAAAAAACAATCAATTTTTTTTTTACACTTCAAACCATACAAAGAAATGTGTGTATTTTATTTGGAGAAGAAAACTCTATATTAAAAATATTTAAACACACAATTTCACTTTGACATTCATCTGTTTTATCAAATCATAACCTCTCAACAACTTATTGGAATATCACAAAGAGAGAATTTTTTTTTATTTCTACCGAATGGGAGAATGCTTCACCAATAAACCACAAAAGGTAGGTTTTTATAGGGAAATTTCATGTCAAACCCTTTCAATTCATACAAAATCAAATCCAAACATGGAGATACACAAAAACATTCACTACAAATAAAAATGATAGAAGAAGATGATGTGAACAAAATAACTTTTAAATATCCATTTAAAGGCACCGATATATTATCATCTAAATATTACCTCCCTCATGGATCTAATAAAAATTCTTGATCAACCATTAAAGGAGTGTATTACACTTTATCACAACGTATATAAAAACAAATCATGAGATGCTCTTCATGATGTTAGTGTCAGTATTTTCATATTGTCATTAGTGATAAAAAATCTTCTTTTCATATCATATTAGGGTCCCATTATGAAGTTTTTATCATTCCACTAGGTTTTCATGCAAAATTTTGGTCACAAAATGTTGAATTAGGGTTTCCTTTACTCCTTTTAGGAATTTACCCCTTGCTCGCTCATTTCAACCTTGCTGAGTATCCATTGTCCATAAAGTTAATGACATCATGCCTCACATTAGTCATGTCATCTTGAAATTCAATCCTTCAAGGTCTCATTAGGTATTTTAGGGTTTCCAAGGATCAAATAACATCTCTTCACCATGTGAGGATGATTTGTAATTTTATGTTCACTATATGTAATAAGTAATGTTCCTAAGTTACCAATGCAATATCTATATGCCAACTTCATTAAAGAAACGTCAAATTCAAAGAGTTCTCAAATACCATCAAAATATCAATTTGTCAAAGGAAATAGTCAAGTGAAAGGGTAAATTTTCAAACGGTTAAGTGAATGCCAAAGGGACTTTTATTTTCCCAAGGGTGTCCAAATCATCATCTTCCACAAGCACTAAACCTTAATTTCCTCTCCCACATAGCTAGGGTTGGCTATAGAATTAGAGACATATGAGCAGAGGAGGCCTAAGGTAGGTTGTTTCAGCAAGTATGAGGTCATTCCAATTCATAAACATCATTTCTCCATCATTTTTCAAGAAGTCATTCTAAGAGACAAATCCTTTACCACACATAGGGCCAATTTTGTTTCAAAGTATGTTTACTTTATGATTCAAACGATAACAATGAAGAAATATATTTCCAATGAGCAATAATGAGCTCCATTTGGAGTTGAGGAAGACCTCCAAAAGTTTCTTGCAAGATCACACTTCATTTTTGCACCCTCATTCTTCACTTTCTAACTAGTCTTGTGAGAATCAACTTTCGAAGGGTCTAATCAAGTCCATCTTGGAAATTGAAGGAAGATTTGGTAACTAGATAGGAGAATAGTTCCAATGAGCTATTATGGGCTTAATTTTAACACTAGGAAGGAAGTCAAAATAACCCTGCAAGATGGAGGGATTGTTTGACACAAAGAGGGCACGTTTGACCAGTTGACTATAAAACGTGCCACACCTAGGGGGTTGTGCTATTTTTTGGGGAATACGATGAGAAAAAGGCGAACATATTTGGATTCAAAGTGATTAGGACATGCATATTATGCACTTTATAAGCATTTGAAGGAAAAGTAGTCAGCCAAAAGGATCAAAAACCACTAAAAAATCACCTTTGTGCCTCTCTTTTTGGCCTCGTCACTGTGCCTTTACCAGTCTTGGGAGATTGGAATTTTGATAGGGAAAATTACCTCCAAATTGAAACCTGAAGGCATATCTACAAAGTATACTCGAAGGGATTTCGAACGAGCTTGCTTGGAGAAAGTTTTGACACCGGGAAGGGACCCAAAAACAGCTCTGAAGTTGGAGGGCATGTTTGACGCTAAGAGGAAAAGTTTGATAAAGGAGGGGCGCGTTTGACAGTATTCTCCAATTTTCACTGTTTCTCTCCAAATCTCCAATTTCTTTCATTTCTTAGGAGCTTTAGATACACAACATTTTTTGTAGTTCCCTTCCTTTCCACATTTTTAACTTATATTTATAGGTTTTCGTGGAGATTTAGATCTCCCTCTAGATTTAGATCTCCCATTGGAGGAATTATTTATGTTTCTGCTCAAGGATTGACAACAAGGATGAGACTATTTCACCAAGTTCAAGGTAGTTGTATTTCTACCTATTGCAACAACCAAACTATCCCACAAATCTCGTAGAGAACACAAAATACTTATGCAATTATCATTGTGTGAATCTTTTATATCAACCGATAACAACTTTTTTATCGCATTATTAAATGTGTTTACATGCTCTCTTACCAAGTCTCCTTCCTTCATTCTCAGGCTATATATATTTTTCTGTAGGAGCAATTTGTTCACTGGAGACTTATATTGGTATAAAGTCCCTAACTTGACCCAAAAATCCTTCACTGTAGCTACCCATGTTACATTCAACAATACTAAACTTCATATACACAACCGTATTATGGTATTTTCCTTCTAATCCAACATCACCAAGTATTCTGCAAACATTTTCATTGGTTTGGTACTCAGATCTACCATGATCCACTAATCGTTATCCACCAAAATATCCTCCATCTTCAGCTTCCACAACTCCAAACTCTAACCAATAAATTTCTTGTTCTCTATCTTTCCACAACTTTCCATCCTCTTTCACTGCAAGAATCGATCTCGTAGATCTCCCACTGAATAGGGCTACCACGGTCCCTAGAAAAACACTTCAACAATAAAGGCATTCCCTTGAAGCCGGAACAAATCTCATACCAAATGTAGATTTTAACCATGTACAACAATTACCTGCAAATGAATTCTTAAAATAGAAAATATACAATGAAGAGAACATAAAATAAATACTCATAGATTTTCCCCTGAGCTCAAATACCAAGACTACCAGATTAATTATTTCATTATGTTCCTTTCAATGTTACAATACATATATATATACATGTTAAAGAATTAATAAACCCCAATATATTAACCTTGAATTATAACATAAGCATAATTCCCTTGACTGAATCTACAAAATACATTGGGAAGAAAGCCATCATGCATAAAACCATGTCCAAAACCCATGCACAAAACCATGCGTAGGTCCTCCCACAATCTTTGGGTCCATCCCCCATCCTTGTTTCCACATATATATAGGTAAAAAAATATCTCATCCACTACAGTGAACCCCATGTTGGGGGGCTACCGCCCCTATAAACCCCTCGACAGAAGGGAGCTTCCAACCCCCTATGGTGCCGTTGCTCCACCTAGTGCAATGAACATGGGGGCCTACCATCCCCCGCATGTGTGCCTAGTCATGGAAATAATATAACGTACACCCAAAAAATTCAAGGGGTAACTTCCTTTTACAATGAATACAATGTACAAGACAATACTTGATGATACTATTACTAAGTCTCCTTTGTACGTATATAGGAGACAATGGATATAATTACAATAAAATGAGACCACTAAAGGTACTAGCCTACATAATAATATAGAAATAGAAATCTAATTACCCAATATATCTTAATTAATAGGGGGCTTTAGGGTTAACATGGGGTTTATATGGGGATTAGTAGGTCATATATGTTGAAGTATAGTTTATCAATGCATTGGTTGTTACCATCCAGGGTTTATCTAGGATAAGTGGATACCAATTGAGTCTACATTCAGTTTTCAAAATAATGAAATGTCTTGGTTACTCCCAAGAATTAATTGGTATAATGATGTCCTATAAAATTCCTTCTAGAGTAACAATTTATCTATTTTCAAGTTGAAGGATAGTATTTTTATGTTGTAACTATTCTCTTAAGTTAAATACTACTAGGCATCCTTGTTAGTTACAGTAATTGTAGCTCACAAGTCCACTAAAGTTGTCTATATAAAAAAAATTCTAATATACACATACGTGATTCGCTAGATCAAAATACATGGGGGTGAAGATTTTTCATAAAACCAAGTTAGCAAGCTTCCCCATAACATTAACTACAGGGGGTATTTTTTCTCTCTTAGGTTTCTTAATGCATATTTCCCTAATTTATTTATTGTATAATAGTGCATATTTAATGGATTGAAGGGGTGGTATATTCAAACATAATTTTCAATTCTCCTAAAATATAATTATTTTATTTTTTGTATGTCTTGCCTTTGTCTAGCCTTTCATAATAATGGAGATCTTACTAAGAGGCCTCACTACCTCGTTTTATATTTTTCAAATATCTTGTTAGGAATGTATTATTGGTCCTTTACACCTTTTATTAATGAATCATAGCCACTTAATGGTATGTTATGTGCCTTGGTATGCTTCCTTTAGCCTATGTGATGAACGTAATTTTCTCATTAGATTATTCTATTCACAAATTCCATAGAAATCCACTATGATATTTGTTCATTCCTTATTCGCATGGAAAATTGTAGGGGCTAATATTAGTAGGTGGGCTAATTTTCCATGGCTTTTCCAAACAAAATATTCACCAAATTCCATAAAATAATTCGCCCAATTTTATAATATAAAACTATTTTACATAAAATATCAACAAAATCATATATAGAGTATATATAAAGATATAATACATTTTAATGTTTTTACAAATATATGCCCACGTATTTGATAGTTTTTATCTTAGAGACTAGTAAGATTTGTTGAGGTTTATAAACTTTAAGATAAATTTCCATCCTTAAAATTTTCCATGCTTATTGGCATGTTTCTTTCTTCATTTGAGGAAGAAAATAAACAAGACTATAATAACATCCTCTTAATTCATCTTTATCTTCATGGTGTTCATCTACATATCCAATAAATGTAAAACATTTTTTCAATTATTCTAGTAACCTTTATATTTCATTTTTTACGAGATTTGTAGTGATAGATTTTGAATATTGTGTGGAATAATTTCTATTACGCTTGTTCTTTAAACTTATAGACAAAGAGTATTTTTTGAACACTTTGTTTATGTCATCATAATCTAAATAGAAAATTTGTCCATTGGAAAGGATGTTCAAAGCCTTGATTAACTCTTCACTCACACCTCTAAGAAGCACAATTTTTGGGTATTCCTGATCTATCATGAAAATATATGTCCTCTTCTAAGTAAGTTAGGATATTTCTTCATAATATTCTATGGATTCACTCTCTTTGGATCATTCTAAAAAACTAATCTCTAGTTTCTCTAGAATTGCAATGATCCATGTATTTCTTTATGAAGGTTTGCTTCACTTGTTGGTGTACATGTGCATTACCTCCTACTATTTTTAGAAGTTACAAATTATAGTATGCCTATTTTTAGTATGCATTTTCATGTATGAGGACATGTGGTAGTGATTAGGCATTGACTAGGTAGTGACATGAAGATATCTTATCCATTACTCCTCACTTCCCTATCCATAACGTAGTTATTCACAAGTGCATAGTTCCTTCCTATTTTTAGGGACATTCCTCATCCATAAGCTTATACTCTTATCCTTTTATCATAAGAATACTTATCCTTTGAATTTTAGTTCTATTCTTGAAGTATTTCATGAGTTCTTCAGTTAAGAGTTTCATGTGTGTGTTCTTACTATAATTATCACTTCTTTATGGCTCAGCTTATCCTTATCCAACCTTATTATTGACCCCAACTCTATTTTAGATGATAAAACTCCATTTTTGGGCTAGTTAAATGGATCTAGGAGTTCCATTTCTATTAGTTGTGCTTGCACAAGGAACTATACCTAGTGCGCATTACTTCTCTCTGATTTTTCTATTTAATTGTAATCTAGTCAAGTAGTTGTTTTGTCCATTGGCAGGAAATTCAAATTGGTCTTTCAGTCTTTTAGTCTATTTGAGTGTTATTTTATTCTCTATTCACTCTTTTTCATGCAATTGTTAATATAGTTATTTTTTACAGAAGTGGATCTTTTGATTCCTAAAATACAACAAGGTATCAAACAATTTAAATATTTTGCGAAAAATATACTGATATTATTGTATGTCATATAGAATTGAACAACCCAAATAGAATGTATCAACTAATTATCATTGTTATTTATACTCCATTTAACTATTTGAGGGGAAGCCCTACAGAATTCTTCTAATATGAAGGAAATTTGCAGTCATTATGCATACTAAAGAAAATATCAATTTATCTCTAGTGAAGGCAAGGTACTTTAAAAAAATGGATATGGATTATGTGACGTCATGGTTGTACATTTATATAGTTTTTCTCTTCCATATTGATTCTTGTACAACTCCAAATGACACATGAACTAGGTTATATGGGTTATTTGGAAATATGGATGGGTTGAGAGGACATCAATCGGAAAATGAGTTCACATATTTGAGCCTATGAAACTTCAAAAACATACAATACTTCTTCTCTAGATCTAATATTATAATTCAATAGTTTAGGGTATGTGGCATTGATAGAAAATAGAAGAACCTTATCATATGATTATTTCAAATTCAAGACCTATGTATTCGAGGTTTGTTTGATCTTTCCACATTACTAGAATTTATATGGGAAAAACCTAGAAGATGCATTATATAGATGACTTCATAGATTCAATCATTTACTACCAATATAAGATTATTAACATGGGGATATCAATATAGGCAATACCCATGTACCTATAATGCATGATGATAGCAAGAAGAACAAGTAGAAATCAAGGGATATTGATCACATAAATGGAGAAAGCATTGAATCCACTAAGGAGATTTTGATCACCAAGGGAGGAAACCCTAAGAAGGAGAGAAAAACGTGCAACACTTATAGCAGTTTTCTTCATACAAAGATTCCTATATGTTAAATTTCATTGATCTTATGCATCAAGTACTTCAGTAACACAACTTTTTATATTGCATATCGAATTGTGTGAACATGATGATTAAAGACAATAGAACAAAATATCAAGATAAGGGTGATTTTTTTAATATTATCACTTCATTATTTGATATATTTATCTTAGAATTAGGTGTTTCTAATCATATTTTATTATTTTTCTTCCTTTATACCTTGTTTTAGACCTATATTGATGGGAGACAAAAGTACTATGAGAGTATTCAGATAAGGTTAAGAAAACATTGATTATAGAAGATTTAAGAATATGTTACATGTTATTAATCTCTTTGTGAATCTCATATATATTTACTAAACCACACACTTGGATAAAGGTGAGTGAGTTTAGTTCACACTTAGATTACAATTTTTCGGTAAAAATATACCACATGTGTCTCTAGGTTGATTCATGCAAACTAGTCATGAAATGATATTTTGTTTTCTAATATATTTTAAAATGAATAATAATGAAACAATGTATATTGAATATCTTAGCTCTAAATGTCAACCTATGTTTTGTGGAAACTTATGAGGTGTGATTCACTATGTATGCAACTAGAAAGATCTTAAATTGAAATTAAATAGAATTCTAAATAATTTCATAGGAGGAATGTTGGAGTTTAATAAGTCATTTCTCTATGGTTCATAGCATAAATCATGTGATATTCATTGTAACTGCCTTCACAATGTACAAGTGTGGATAAACATATCAATTCATTTGTGAAGGAATAAACAAATAGGTAGGGAAAATTTTAAGGATGAAATTTTATCTTAAATTTTAGAAATCTTGGGGAATGTTATTAGTACCTAATATTTAAATTGTAAGATGTTTGACTAAAATTTTATAAAGTTATTTTGATTTCTAATTATAGTTTATATTATTGTATATACAATTATAGCCATTTTCTTGGTAAAATAATTTTATACTCTAAAATTTGGGTGAATCATTTAAAAAAAAATGGAAATTGGTGAATGTTTTTTCAAGAAAAGCATGAAAAATTAGCCAACTTGCAAATATTATTCCCTAAAATTTCCCATAGAAATAGGTTAATGCATTGTTGGGACTAAGGTACTAAATGATTCTATTATATATCCAATCCTTATAGCTTTTAGAAATATTATATTTCTTATAAAACATGTTTCACGTACTAAGGATTATAAACTAAATCATAGCAATTAAATGGAGGAAGTATAAATAACATAAGTTTCATTCAAAGACATGAAGAAAAATGTATACATTTTTGAAATAACATGAATTAACTAGTTATCTTAGTGTACTTTAGGAATTAAGAGTCGTATAGTAAATAGAATTGAAATATAAGAAAGAGATGCATATATGTGTTGTGAGATCTCTTGTTGATTGGGACCTAATCAAGGATGGTGTTGGAACCCTCGTTTAGATAAGAAAAACTAAAAATGCAAAAAGTTATCTTATTCTCTTATTGAAAACTTGTCATAATGATAGGGCAATGGGATTTATGCTACTTCAACATGAGGTGTTGGTAGTACTAGATAAATAATAACAGTGAAAAAAGTATAAGTTCTCTAGTCTATCAACCTATCCTCCTATTTATGATTGGAGGGAAAATCTAATTGAAATCATAATCACTTCTTTGATTGATTGGTGTTATCCATAAATCCTACATTATTTTTTGGGATCTCAACCACCCTATGCAATTCAAATCCTCCAATTTAATAAAATAATAAAATCACGTGCACACAAAAAGTAAAAATAAAAATAACCTTAATAACCCATAAAAAATACATTTTTTCTATATGAGAGTCAAGTTTTTGAGAAAATTGTATCAAAAGTTTCAATAGGATAGAAAATATAATTCATAAAATGAAGGGCTAACAACTATGAATACCCTTTATTATATTCTGACTTCCTCATTCCTTTTTTTAACTACCCACCAATTGAAGCTAAGAGTCAAAATTCTATTGGCCATGCATTTCATGTCATGTTGGCATGAAGGTGTTAAATAAAAAACCACACAATTGACATTGAATAATAATATAGTTTGTCCACACGACCATGGTGTTAAAGTTGTTGTTAGTGTGGATTTCATGTTGTTGACATGTTTCCATAATAGAGATTGAGTCCACTTGCAA
>APFE031080416.1:0-10269 GCA_000404065.3 Pinus taeda | reverse complement strand
AAGATGTTCTTCATGTGTTTCTTTGAGGCTCCTTCTTCAAATGTTCCTGTCAATCGGTTAGTGAAATGGGTGGTGCTTACATCACCACTTGCATGAGATCATGTGATTCATTTTTTAAAAATTTCTATCTTTTTCCTAATCATTCACACAAAAATTCAAACATCTATTTCTACCCTAGGTTCTTTAACAATTCTGTTGGAAAGCGGGTGTGGGAGCAGGGCTTTTACATGCTCTGTACTTAGGTTCTTACCTTTCGTTTTTAATACCCAATTATTTCCTAACAGGCACTCATCAGATGCACACTACTCTTTAAAAATGGCTACACTCTCCCCGGCAATGGCGCCAAAATGTGGAGTGATAAAAACGTGTCTTTGTAACTCCTAATTACCTCACATTAATTGTCAACCCAGGGACGACTTTTTATTTCAAGAGTGTACTTAGTTTGAGGCGGCTATTTACTCAAGAGTAATGTTTTGCAGTATAATGCTTAAAATCCAAAAGTAAATAAAAGCTGGAAACAAAATCTAATTGGAACAACAAGAAACTGAAATGTTCTAAACTAAATCATTCACTCAAACAACCATCAATCAAGGATATAGTAGCAATAACTCATTCCTCTATAAATTGATGCAATTAAAATCAAACTGGAACAATACAATCAATCTGGGAACGAGGAAGCGATAACCAATGTTCTCTACAGTTGACAGTCCTGCTTTAAAGCAATTAAAAGGAAATTGAAATTGAACTGAAGCTGCTATTGAAAGTAAACTAGGAAAACTCTTTAAAAGAAAACTCTTGCGATTAATCAACATAAATGAACAACAAAGTAAATGGACAACAAACTGGAATTAGAGGAATCGAATAACCAATCCTATTGAGCAACAATATGTAATGAATACCAATCAAATGGAACAACAAATGGAATGAAACCATAATTGAAAAAGAACATCGAAGCTTTATATTTGAAATGAGCAGCATAACAATATACGTTGAGAAGGATAATAATCTCTGTTATGATGGAAAAGAACAACCACACGATTCAATCTCAACTTGTGCAATAAAATAATTTCATAAAATATTATAACAGCTCGTTGCAAAAACATGAAACTATAAGGCAATACGATTAAGAGAAATAGGAATTAAATCAAACCATCATACGATGGAAATTGGAAAGATATAATACAACAACGTCATACTCCACCAGAGGCTGGTCCCTTAGTTGCCAGCGGATGCTGCTGGGCTACTTCAGATCAGGTGAATGTACAACAACCCTTTTATTTATTCATCCTCAAATTGTGAAATCATTACAATAGCAAAAGCTTTGAAGATTACAATGGAAATGCAACAATCCCTATTCTATCATGAATAATCCACCATCATTCTTGAATCTCTAGTTCTGAATCCTTAATTCTCCATCATTTTCCATCCTTTTTCCCCCCTCTGAAGTCATCCCCCTCTCTGATCTCTGTTTTCATTTAAATAGAGAGAGAGCAGAGAGCAGTTCAATAGAGATAATTACAACATGATTCTATTACAAAAGTGGATTGTTTCCAACCAATTGATCAACAAGAAGATATATTTCCATCCATCTCTCAACAAGAGCAGGGTGAATTTGGCTTTGCAGCTCAGATTTGGAAAACGACCACAACAACAAATTTGAGAAAATCGTGCTCAAAGAACCCTACGTTTCTCTTAGTACAAGCCGAATTTGGGCAAACCGTTCTTCGCTAAAGTTAATTGTGTCCGTTCTGGACAAAACCCATCTTCCATATTTTCCAAATTCTTTTCCATTTGCTCAGAATCTCAACCACAAAACTGTCACTCCTTTTTCCAGCGAATTTCTGAGTTGACGCTTTTAAAAATCAAATCTCCAATCTAGAAATTATCTTGGAGGTTAGAAATGGTAAATAATGTTATAACCAATTTATTAAAACTATCATTGATAAAATAATTCATAATCATCAATTTATTAGAAATAAAGAAGAATAAATAATATTCATTCATAAGAGCATAAATCATTATAAAATAGAATTTAAATGATAAATTATAACAAATGATATAATAGAGAAGAGTAAAAATGGATGAAATAAGTGTTACAAAATGGTCGTATTCACGGCCCAACAACATATAATAAAATCATCAAAAGCTTAATCAAACACCTAGACATGACATATTTTCACCTCAAAACATTACATCGTCTCACAGAATATAATCTTCTCACACAAACATTCTCATCCAACATGCTCATCAATCCTCACTCACCATACAATATGCAACAACAAAAAAATCCACAACCTATGCAATAATTAGAATACATGACATGCATAGATAATCATTCTCGTAATACACTATTAAAAACCTTATCTCTAATCCACAACTCTAGCAGGTACAACAAAAGTATGTTCTCCATACTAGTAGCAACAAAATACTAGGATTTGCAACAAAAGCATGTTAAATACATAGATGCACAATAACTTTATCATCCTCTCATATATTCTCTTATGATATTTGATATGTACTCTATCTCTATAATATATTTGTAGCTCGCATTCTCTCAATTCAACCCTTCCTACTTCACACTCCAAAATTTTATCAATGAAGAAAAATGCAATCAATAGGAAGCACTAATCCTCATTATATTTCACTTGATCACCTTCTAGAATTTGGAGCAACTCAATTTGACTCTAAACTATAAAAAAAAACTTGGGAAATGCTTATGATAAATTATGTGCATGTGTAAATTAGAATTTCCCCTGTAAATATATCTTTGTTGGGATACTATAAGATTCCCATAGAGATATTTTCTAGGATAGCATGGGCATCCTAGCTAAGTTAGCAACATCTTTTTTCTATGCATATTTTCTTCCTGGAGAAGATACCTCAACTCTTCAAGTTTTTATCCTCCTACCACCAAAATTGCATCTCATTTTTAGGACATGAACATACACTCTTAAGACACAATAACACTCATAAAAGGTCATATGGTGGAGCAATACAAGGCATAAAAAACATAGTTATGAGGCTAATCACTAGTTGACATCAACAGAAAAACTACAATGCCAACAAGCTCCCCCTTTGGGATTAATGTCAATGTGAACTTGACTTCTTAAGTTGATCTCGCTCCCCACCTTTGACATCAATGGCAAGGAGCAATACATTGCAAGGAAACACAAAGTGCATAGAAATGAAAAGGTACAATGCTAATTGTAACATACTCCCCTTGAGGGGCTGCCTCATCTACTCATCCAAGTTGTTGTTCATCAACATTCACTACTGTATATGAATCTTTGCCTCATGAAAGAGGCTACATCAACCATCAACATGATCAAAAACTCCTCTAAGTACCATGAAGGAAGGATTTACAATGAGATACATGACTTATGGTTTTAGTAATGATGATAGGACCAACACCATGCCTTCTCCAAGCTAAATATACCCCCCCTAAATATGTAATGGGGTTGCTTACATCTCTCCATATTATTGTACATTTTATCTACTTCTACCAATGCATCCTTATCGGATACAAGAGGCCACTTTGTATATACCAAAATATATGCAATGATTACAAGGCTTCATAGGCCTAATACATGGCAATAGGAATTATCTATCATGGTTGTACAATTCCTCTAAAAAGTTTATTTATGGTTGACACGTGATTCATCTTTCATGTATGACCAATGCTCATATGACTCAACGAATGACCCATAAGAGAAACATGATAATACAACAACTACAATATGACTCCAAGCTCATACATGACTGAAACACGTGACATCCATTAGCCCATCCATGGATGAACAAGTCTTAAGAATTTCTCTCATGCATGGCCAAGACTCATATGATTCTCTCCAATGCATGGACCAATAGTCATAACACTCTCCTATCCATTGGCCACTAAACAAATAATGAAAACAATAGTGATTACAATGTTGATCTTGCACACATAAGTGCATACATTGATGAAGCCATAGACTCACTACAAAGCATTCCAACACATACTCTCTCTCTATGCATAGATGTTACATCAATGAACTCAAGGTGCTTGCATGGCCAAAATAATATCTCCTCCTAATGCATGACACTATCTAGTGTTCTTGAAGCAATGGACCAAATAAAATGCGTGTACATACATGGCTATTACATTATGCTCATGAAGGTGTTTTCATGGAAAAAATAATTTCTCTTTCCAATGCATGCCAACACCGAATGTTGTTAAACTAATGTAGCAAATGAAATACATGCAAATGGTCCATTTCATCGATAATACCAAGAGAAAATATAGAAACCTATGGATGAAAGTATCTTCTTCCTCTGCACATGGCTGAATCAATGAAATTGTTCTATGCATGGTTGGTACATATTATTTTCATCCAAATTGTCAATGATAACCAAGAACATATACATGGCAGAAAAATGTACTTTTTCACTCACATGAAGGTGGTACAAGTGAATGAGTGAAATCAATTAAGATAATGGCAAGTGATCCATTAAAACCTCATACCATGCATAACTCCCCTTGATCTCATTATAGCTCCAATAGGAAGTCCAATCTAGTGGACATGAATATAAAATGAGGCTCATGAACATATCATATGATGTTGTTATAACTTGAGCTCAACCAACTCATCATACTACCAAACTACTACAATACACTACTTCTAAGGCTATGCACCTCTCGTAAACTTCTACAGTCATCTATGAATATGCATGAGGTAAAAATGGAGTGTAGAGGGGTTTGAACTCTCTACTTCATAGGTTTTTGCTCTTTATTCCTCCATAAGGTCTTAGGCTAATTATTTTCATTCTTCTCTAACTTTTTGCTAGGTCCTCTCTGAATTTGTTGTTTCTTTTGTTGGATTTTCCTTGAAGAATTGAGAAGTATGCAAATTCTTGCCATATTTTTCAATTTGTGACATGTATAATGCTCCACATGTCTAAGATACAAATAAATAGGATCAAATATGTTGCTACTCCGTTTGGATCAATGCCATGAATAAAATGTCCCTCTCCTCCAAGGGCTAGATCTGCAATCAACTTCCTTGTGGCCAAACAAGTTGCATGAAACATAATCATTTAAATGCATAATTATAATTGATAGCTGATATCCTTGGCTACTCATACTATTGCAATATTTTTTTATTGGATCAATACATTTTTCTCCTGCATTTGTTTGCAACATGTCCAAACTTGTGGTAGCTAGAACACTCTAATGATTCCTTTGAAATTCACAAATCTACCACAATACTCACTTAGAGAAAATGGTCCTCTAACCCTAGGCACTCCTTGAGGTCTTCTTCTTTGTTGTTGTTGGATCTGTTTCTGCATTTCTCCTTTGTTACTATGGCTACTGTTATTTTCTATATCATTCCTTTTTGCTTTGAATTGTTATTCTTGCCTGCATGTGAGCTAGACTACCCCTTTTGAAAACCAAGGCCATATCTATTCAATAGAGATCTCTGGTTTTCAAGAAAAATATCCAAAACCATCATACTCTTTTCTTTCTTTAGTTGGATGTCCTTTTCTTCAAGTTGCTTTCTCAATGTGGCAACTTCTCCTTCAAGTTATACAATTCAACCCTTCTTCTCTCTCTATTGGTTGTTGATAATCTCTTAAATTCTTTTTTATTATTCCAACTAAATCCTCAAGCTAATAATATACTCCTTGAGCTCCTTCTCTTTATCATCAAAAATCTGCAACAATGTTTCCTTATATTTCCATGTAGTCCTTAATCTACTAATCTCAAAAAACAATTTCTCTACTACATATGTGGTAAACTCATACTTAGCTCTAAGAAGATTAAAATTATCCTCATCTTCACTAGGAAACTCTGCAAGACTAGAACCAAAACCATCCAAAGTATAACTCAAAATAAAATCATTAATATTTATACCTTTGTATCCACTCTATTGCAACACCTTTCGTTCTTTATTTTATAATTACTTCATTTATCGATTGAACTATTTGCACTAGGAGGATGAGACTCTTATGGCTGAGATTCTTGTTTTCGAGGGCCTTTATTATTTTTCCTCTTCTTGACCTCTCCATTATTGTTTCTATAGCTTCCAAATAGGATCTCCAGTCTATCCCACATCTCTTTAGCATATTTTAGATATGCTATCTTCTTTATATCTGTATTGTGAAAATTTTCATAAATTATACATCTTGCTTGAGCATCCTACTGCAATACTTCAGGTGCAAGTGGATCCTCACCACATCCTTCACATACTAGATTCAAAATATTAGATCCACAAACTAATAATTGATATTTTCCATTTTTATTCCATACCTTGAAACTTGTACCAACAAGGACAAAAAATCCTAGAGGATTCATTTAAGAAAAACAAATAAATAAATTAAATTAAATTTTCTACCAACACTCCATGGATCTACTCTCCAGAGATTAAGATGCAACTAGTATTCCTTGTTAATACCACTTTTTGGAAATCTTAAACAATACTAAAAGGGGGGGTAAATCAGTATTGTGCCTTATGATTAACTTATACTAATTTTTTCCTTTTCTTTACACAATTACTAAATCATGCATTAATTAGCAAACAAAAGATTAGTAGGTCATATTAAAGTATAAACATATGAGCAAACTAAACATCAATCAACCATAAGGGTAGCAATCCACAACACATCAATGCACAATAATCACACATAAGAGACACCATATGTAAGGTGGAAACCCAAAGGGAGAAAATCATCATTGAATGCTATGCTTCAATCTTCTTTTACTATTATAATAATTCTTCTTTCATATAAGTGTGCAAGCCACAACTTGCCAATCATGAGATTTTATACTTCCTCCAGGGCACAACCTATATGAACTTTGCAGGTCACCACCTACAGGAAGCCACCACTCCCTTGACTTTTGTAGGCCACCACTTGCTGGAATCCATCACTTCCAATATGAAGTATTTCCCAATCACCACTCCTCAGTTCTCATGCCAGTACTTGAATGATGTCGCTACACCCTTAATACACAAGCCACCACTTGCTCATTGAACACCCAAACCTTGAAGCGCATCCCATGGACCTCATTTCATGAATTTTCAAGCTATGGCCCATACATATAATAAAAATATCAATAACTAAATCAAACACCTTCATATGTCATCTTTTCACTTCAAGCCAATACATAATATCATACAATATAATTTTTTCATACAAACTCTCTCAACCAACATGCTCATCAGTCCTCACTCACCATACCATTTGCAACAACAAAATTGAAATCCACAACCTCTATGACAATGCAACAACAACAATATATGTAGCATATGATTGCTACAATGATACATGACATGCATAGAAAATAATTCCTGTAACACATTATTAGGAATTTGATCTCTAATCTGTAACTCTAATAGCTACAAAAAATCTCTATTCTCTATATCAGGAACAAAAAAATACTACGATTTGTAACACAAGCATGTTAAACATATATATTCACAACAAATCTACCATCCTCTTATATATGCTCCAAATATGATCTCTGATCCATACTCTCTCTCTATATATCTATACTTCACATTGTCTCACAATCCAACCATTCTTGCTTCACACTCCAATATTTTATCAATGAAGAAAGATGCAATCAGTAGGAAGCACTAATCCTCATTATGTTTGACTTTATCACCTTCTATAATGTGGATCAACTCAAGTAGACTCTAGACCATCGAAAACCTTGGGAAAGGCTCATCGTAAATTATGTGCATGCATAAATCAAAATTTCCCCTGTAAAGTTATCTTCAGTAGGATATTATAGGATTCCCTAAGAATATTTTTACTAGAATGGTATGGGAATCCCAACTAAGATAAAAACATCTTCACTCTGTGTAAAATTTCTCCCTAGAGAAGATGCCTCAACTCTTCAAGTTTGTATCCTCCTGTCATCAAACTTGCAACTTAGATTTAGGACATGAACATACACGCTTAAGAAATTGTAACAATATTAGAAGATAATATATTGGACCCATACAAGGCATATAAAACATAATTACAAGGCTATGCACTGGATGACATGAATGGTAACACTATAATGCCAACATGGACTTCAACCCTGATGATTTAGCAAAGATTCACCTTGAGGAAGGATGGTATGAGATGACAATTCATGATAGAAATTTGTTTTGTCTACTCAATCTCCATTGTATAACCAACTCCCAAAAATTAAATCTTTCCTTTTTCTCTATTCTAATTCAAAGGGAGATGGCCACTGCATGCAATCTCTAACACTTCAAGACATTCACGACATCTCTACAATACCTTTGTAATACCACCATTCAATTAGTCTCACAATTCTCTTTCAATCCTTCACATTTTATAGATCATTGATCATACCATATGATCAATGATCAATGGTTTTAATTGATTTGAATATAGAAGGAAAAATCAAAATTCTTTATGTTATATTCTTGTGTCGCTTCTCCAAAGAACTCTCCCTTCTAAGCTTTAATAACTCTATAATTCTCCATGCTGATTCCTTTCACACCTGTAGGTTTTAACCCCGTACAGAAATAACCTGCATACGAATTCTAAATCACAGGAAAAATAAAAATGCGAGAGCATAACACATAAAACACATATACACAGAGATTTCCCACTGGATCCCAAAACCCGAGACTACCAGCTTGATTTTTCATTTATATCCTTTCATGTTACAATCATATTTATACTGTCGAAGCATCCAATACCATGGACTAATCCTCGCGTCCAAAACCATTGGACCGAAACATAGGAGGTTTCCCAACTTATATAGGGTCCAAAGAAATTCCCAGGCGCTGCCCGACCCCTAGATGGGCTACCCCCCCCCTCAAACACCCCGGACAGGGGGGGCTGCCGCCACCCCTGTCACCCCCCCGCTGCGCAATCGACGCAATGAAGGGGGGGCTCCGCCGCCCCTCTAACCCCCCAGTTCACTACGAAGGTTAGTCGTGGAAAGAATATAACAAACCCCAACAATCTCCCACTTGTTGTTTTCTTTCCATAGGGGGCCATAGGAGAGCTTAGTCATTTTTCCAGCCCTGAAATGCCCATTGTTTCTCTACACCAAGAGAACTTCTCAGAGCTCACAAATTTTGTCAATTCATCTGCAGTATTCTTCAAAGTGTCCACCTTTACCAGCAACACCTTTTTGTCTTCTATCATATCCCTCACAAAGTGATACTGAACATCAATGTGCTTTGGTTTTGAATGATAAGCAGGGTTCTTTGCCAAGAAAATTGCACTTTGGCTATCATAGTCTATCCTTATAGCTCCTTGTATTAACCCCATACTTGAACACAATCTCTGCAACCAAATTGCTTCCTTGCTTGCATGAGTGGCTGCCATGTATTCTGCATCTGTAGTTGACAGTGCCACTACAGATTGTTTCTTACTCATCCAACTGACTACACCTCCAAATAGGTTAAACACATACCCACGTGTAGATCTTCTCTGATCTAGATCTCCAGCCCAGTCTACATCAACAAATCCACAAATATCCAACACTCTGTCCAATCCTGGTCTTCCTTGGTAGCACAAACCATAATCACTAGTGCCACACAAATACCTGAAAAACCTGCGTCACTGCTGTCCAGTGCTCCTTCCCTGGTTTTGACATAAACCTGCTCAATACTCCCACTGCATGTGCAATGTCTGGTCTACTACAGAGCATTGCTACATCAAGCTACCGACTGCACTTGCATATGGAACACGGGACATGTCCTCTTCCTCTTCTTGTGTCTTGGGACGCTGTTCAACAGATAACCTGACACCTACAGGAATAGGAACCTTCACCGGTTTACTATCCTGCATATTAAACCTCTGTAGTATTGTCTCGACATACTTCCTTTGGTTTAACCAGACCTTCCTCTTTGCCCATTCTCTTTTAATTTCCATGCCCAAAATATAGTTTGCAGCACCGAGATATTTCATGTCGAATTTGGAGGAAATTGGGTCTTCAAATCCTGGATAATTTCTTTGTCATTTCCAACCAGCAACATAGCATCCACATATAAGACCAGGTAAATAACATGGTCACCAATTAATTTAAAATACACACAGTGATCTGCTTTGCTTCTGGTGAAGCTAAGTCCCCATATAAATGTATCAAATTTCTGATACCACATCCTTGGTGATTGTTTTAACCCATACAGAGACTACTTTAACTTACATACTAGTTCTTTCTTACCCTTCACCGCAAAACCTTCAGGTTGCTTCATGCATATTTCCTCTTCCAAATCCCCGTGAAGAAATGTTGTCTTCACATCCATCTGTTCTACC
>APFE031080412.1:140078-151335 GCA_000404065.3 Pinus taeda | reverse complement strand
ATTAAACAGTTTGGACAGATTACATTCTCTATTCTACAACAAGTAAATTGAAAACATGGCATGATCCAGATTAGACTATTGGACCATCCAGCAAAATTAAGTTCATGTCAAAACTAAGACAGGCATTAGTCCTTTTGAGGAAATATGTGATCTTTGCATCATCAAAGCAGAGCATATTTGGACCTTTGATCTCCAATCATGAAATATGAAACCTATTGGTATAGGTATCTAACAACATGTACACAACACCACCTACATGCAACACCCCATGTACAACATGTACACAATGCCACATGCACACAACACCATATGTACAATCATGCACACAACACCACATCTACATAAAAGTTCTTATGAAACATGCACAAGGCACCATATGTGTATAGTACCACATATCCAACAAGCACCCAACACATTTGTACACAACAATGCATAAACAACATGTAAACAACATCATATATACATGACACTACATGTATACAACATCACAAGTACAATATGTGTAGAATATACATAATAGTAGTGTTGCACATCTAGAGACCACACTCTCTCTACCAGGACACCTTGCTTCTAATGTATTTTCACCATCCATGCTTGCCCCAATATACCATAGATCACACTGCTTTCATTTCACCAGTGTATCCCTCATCATTACCTACCATAGCATAAGCATAGTATAATCACATAATATCAATTCATATCCACATGATACATATCTCATACATTTTTTAGGGCTACTCTTCTGACTTGATTCCTCATAATACCATGAACCTCTTCATGCCATTCACTTGCATAAGAAATCATTCCTCCACAGACATGATCCCTAACAACCCTGTCAGACAACAACATATGCATTTACATATATACATATAAACATTAGCATAAAACAATGGAATACATATATACATTTATACATATATAGACATTAACATAATCATGATCACAACATAATTACTAGATATCATAAGGTTAAGGTTAAGAGAATCCCTTTTATCCATGCACAACATGCATGATATTGAGAAAAATAGTCCCCAACTTAGCCAAGGCATTTGATGCCTCAAATCCATTTACTTTACCCTTTTATTACCTTTCTCATGAATCTATTGCCACCTTCCATCTACCCCAATGGACCCAACCAATCCAATTGGATGTTATATTCTTACATTCATCTACCCTTATACATGCGCCGAGCTTCATCCGAGTCATACATTACCTGTTGGTTTCCACACATCTCTCCCCAAGCTCCATTAACTTTCCTCTTTCCACACCAATTCCGAATAACCTGAAAACATAAAAGGAAATAACAAGAAGCAATCAAGAAGAAAAGCCACGAGAAACCAATAACAATACAATGCCACAAACAAAGTGGCATGGTCATGCACTAGATATAAACAAGACTACGAATCAAGCACAAAAAAATCACAAAGATATGAAAGCACAAGACTAGAAACAAACACCATGACTCAACCCCCATGGGTTTCCAATGCTTCCAAGTGAAAGCTCTATGCAAGCCTTCTTCAATATTCCACAAAAATGTCTTTTTCCATGCAATCCCCAACATCATACTACCATAAACACATAACTATTAGTGCATAAATAAATATAAACATATACCAGGTACCTTACCTTATTGTGCCAAGCACACTGCCTTATAACTAAACACATCCATACCATCTCTAAAGGGACTCCAAATCGTTGAAGAATCCAACCATAACTGGAACCAGCTATTATACTTGTGAAATACATATTTATGAATATAACACATATCCCCATAATGTAAAACAAGATTAGGGTTAAGAAGACTTATTTTATTCATGGAAGCACTCGTTCGTTTGGAATTATTTTTTCCAAACATAGCCAAAGGAATTCTCACCAAATTCATCTCTTTTTCCTTCTACCTTACTACAATAGAGTCTTACTAAGTACTATCACATCACCCAACTATTAGATAAATAAAAAAGTAACTATTACCTTATCACGCTAATACCAAGCATTTTACCCTACAACTACTCACATATGTTAGTCACACGTTCCAAATATCAATACATCATGTCTATTAATTGAAATCAACCTTTACCAAGACTAACAACCATGTCATAATCAACTCATAGTCATTAGTCATGATACTACAACTAGCACCCAGTTACACTAAAATACATATCAACTATCTAACCACATAATGTGTTAGTACAACCATCTTGTTGGCTTTAGGGGGCCTGACCCAGGTTAAGAGTTAATTAGCTAAAAAAAGCCCTACACTACTGGCCCTTTCAGCGATAGCCCATGGAGCGTGGACTGAGGTCTCACCTGAAGCAGTATGAGGGGATGTTGGAACCAAGCTTCCACACCCTTGAGATGTCTAAGGAGTTGGTTTAGTCCAAATGTGAATACCTTTGCACAGGTTACTTTACGCACTTCCCTGACTTGTGAGGCCTTCGCGATCTATTATAATCGCCTTCGCTCAGCCCTAACCAAGAGTTGAGATGCTTTCGTGCTACTAAGGCAGCAATCTGGGCTATTTCCAAAGTTACACCTCAGATCTTACTTATCTTCTTATAATTGTTAGTTAACTTTGCATAAACAAATAATTTATCTTATATTCAATTAATCAACACAATCATATAAGTTCATGCATCATATAAACAACAAAAATGTAATTTATACCCAATACATTCAATGTAGAAAATAGTAAATAAATACAGAGGAATGGTATAAAACTTCTCTTTATTAATGCTTCAATTAGTTACAGACTCAACTTGGCCTGCACATTTAGCTGCAGGGGTCTGCACACTCAACTGTTAACTACTAGGCCTCTGCACACTTAGCTTCAGAGCCTTCTCCTACTCTACGACCCAAGACTCGAATCTACACTTAGATAAGACTCAATTCCTCATCCTTCTCCCATCAATTGATTCCATTATTTACAACTTAGAGCCTCACTCTATTTATACAATCCGATGGTCTGTAGACCATGGGTAGATCTCTAAAGCTGACACTTTACAAAAATGAGGGTGGACAAACCTACGACTCATTTACAAGTTCGCACTCTGTGCCCACACAACACAGAGTCTTTACATCTAATTTTGTCAAAATATGGGCTTTAAGCCCAAAAAATTCCATTGGGGGATCCTGCACCCAACAAGCCCCCAACACCACCATCATGACTCACCCTTGAGTCACTCTGTTGATGTGGAGATCTTTGTGTGGAGACCTCCCAACTCAACCCGAACTGCTGCAAGATCGGTAGCGCACTGAACAGTTGCTTGTTGTACCTCTTGCATGCGTTATTCAGAGACCGCGGTATCTGAATTGCTTCCTTGCATCTTCTCCTATGTTCCCTGCATATGCATGAGCTTGGCTTCAATCAAGGCTATAATGATGAAGGCCTCATCGATTCATGGTTGGACGCATGCCTTCAACACCAGTTGCTTATGCCACACCGCGTCTACCTTCTCTTTGAACACTTTTTCCTATTGCATCCGCACGAGCCTCTGTGTAAGCGCCATCGTCTATGTGGTCCCTTTTATATCATCATATCTTTGCTGCATCTAACACACCTCTTTTACTAAGCGTTGTGTGTTTGGGTCCTCCTATAGAGTGGTGAGGACCTCGAATGACTCTTCCAAAAGTTTGGTGCAGTCCTTCATTGCACTGCTGATCTCCTCTGTTCCCATTGTGATGGCGCTGGCATGTTGTTCCCTCACCTATGGTCGAGTTGAAGGTTGTAGCTTCAACTGTAGCTCAACTATCTGAAGGTTCAGCTCAAGCTGAACCTTAGCCATTTCTTCTCGTGCCTCGTGCACCCCTGCTACTAACCTTCCGATGCACGCCTCTACTGGTGCCTCTGCTTGGATGGCCAACTCAGGGACCATTTGGCATGCGTCTTCAACCACTTGCACTACTTTCCTATTCTATTTTATGACCTCGTCGCGTTGTAGGCTTATTTGTTCCATGTTAATTCATTGTTCACTCAACACCTATAGCGCGCGGCCCTCCCTAGCCCACAGTTCTGCAATTACTCTATCCTGCAAAACATAGAGCGTCTCCCGAGGGAGCACAACCATGTTGATCGCCACTCCTTTTAATTCACTAACCATAGGACTATCAGCCTCATTTTTTGTAACTAGTGCCCCCTCTGGTAGCACTATAGTATTGGTCAATCATGTGCATAGTATTTCTTTGGCTACGACCGTTCCTACTGTGAGGTTGGTTGACAAAGTACCAACCTGAGGAGTGCGCACCTGTAACTCCTATATCTATGCCTAGAGGTCCCCCAATTCCGTTTTATTTTCCTCCGTGAACTACTAGAGGGCCTCCGCAGTGAAATTGTCCACCGTCTCCCCTATGTCATGCAGATCCCCTTTAGTGAGGGTGACCGTGTTGAAAGAAGTCTTGGAGACTTTTGACTTCTTCTACGGCCCCACCTTCTCTCTCAGGTGCTGGCATTTCAACTGTGTAGGCACTGCCTGTGGATCTATGCCACCTTCCTTTGTCTCAATCTCTTCCTCAGGTAATGAAAAATTATGGCCCTCACACTCCTTCTCTGTTGTCTATTGTTGTTATGCGGTTGCCTTCTGTTGTTCTGCAGTTGCCTTCGTAGTGTCTCATGCCTCCTGCACCTTTGTTGCTGTTTCTTATTTTCCTCTTTTCACTACCAACTATGCCATCTACAGTTTTACCTTCTCCTTCTTCCTTTATGCAGCCGACTTATCCGTTTCCAATGTGGAGATCGCTAGAGCACGCCACTCTAGTGGCCACGACTCAAGTATGGCTAATATGACATCATCCATGGTTAGGTATGGGAGCTCATTTGAATTTTTCATAGGGTCCTTGTGCACCCTAACATACATGTGTTGGAATTCTGCCTTGAACTCTACAAAGCTTTGTAGACTATTATAGACATTGGACGATAACCGCAACATGTGGTTAATCCCCATTTTGATGTTCATCTCCATGAACACCCAGAATATCTTACTGTCTGAGATCCTCTGCCCATCTTTAATGTCCCATAGAAAAGCATACTTTGTTGTCTCCGAAATATCCCATGCAATTGTGGTGAACTGGTTGTCTTCAGGCAATTCCCAAGCCACCAACACTATGGACAACAAAAGCCATGCATAGTGGAAGGTCTTCCCATGTTCCTGTGCCTCGTGGCAATTCTCCAGGAACTCCTTACACAAGTACTCAAACCAGTTAAATTGGACCCCCTTCGCGCACTGCACGGAAAGTGCTATCACTGACATGGGCACCTTATCCACGTGGCACTTCCGCATAACCTTGCCAGCCAGTATCTAGGTGGCAACTATGATTTCCTTATTGTTGATACTAGAGATCAAATACCCTCTCTTATTTTTCTCCAGCTTGAATTTTTCCTTCATGGCCTCTACCATGGCCTAGTCATTTCTCTTATCCTACGAAATATCCACTGGGTCATCCCCCTTACAAGGGAGGTAGGTACTTATATGAATCAGGTGGTCTGTAATGGGGATGGGCTCCTCCAACCATAACCACCCATCATGCACCATGCAGAGCAGCTGCTTGATGACAGAGATAGTTACTGGGCACGATGGTAATGTGGCACCCAAAGTAAGTTTAACAACCCTGCTTTCTCTACTCCACACAACCACTTGTCCAGCCCCAACTCTATGAATTCGACTGTAGTGTTTTATTTTGTCCTCATGAGTTGTGAGCTTGCTAAGTGTGGGAATTTCTCATGGTCCATGAAATCCCAATCTTCAAACTTTAGACCTGGCAACCATTCCAAGTGCTTTCCTTCAAAAACAATGTCATCAGGTAGTAACAAAGTCTACAGAGAGCTCTTGCCCTCATCTAGGTCCTTGGGCACCCTTGCCTTCCACTTCCACGAAGGAACATACACTGGCAGCCTGGTTAGAGGGCCCGCGCCATGGGTTTCTTCCTTCATTTCTTCATCCTCCTCCTCTTCAACCAGGATTTCCTCAAGGTCTTCCTCCTCCTCATCGGTTTCCATATTAACCACTTTCCCCTTTTCTTCCATGGTCAATTTAGTTCTCAGCAGGTTTCTAGGGGACACGCACATTGGTACCATGGGCTACTTGTCTTTCTTGGGCCTCCGCATACGTGGTGATTTAGGGATTTTTGCAACTATCCCGGCACTTTCTAGGGCATCTCCTATCATCATGGCCTACGCGGCCTCTTCAGTAGTCATCTCGCTGATATCCATGGCTTCCTCTGGTGTGGTCATACTGTTGTTCCACAAATCTCTCAACGACTTAACTAAGTGCTCAAACAATGCCTTCGAATTCAAAAAATCAAACAGATCCGGGTTCATAGATCTCTGGGCATGCAATATCTCAATTCTCAAAAGGCCAAGTGTTGTTTGTTGGGCAGCCCTTTGCTATTTATAGTGCCTTTTGAATTCAAATTCGATTGTTCCCCCCAAATCCAATCCATTAATGCTCTCTTGGCGACAAATTTTCCCAAATCTAACCCATATAGTTTTCCTTTAATTCCTACCACATGCTCCATTTGGTCTCAAACCAATCATCACATCGTGAATAATGACTGCAATCGTCACTTCCCAGCCAACCCGCATGGCAGCGCAGCTACCCTTGCGTTGTCGGGGACCCTATGACACTTCGCTCCTACGCACAGTCCTAGCATCATGTAGTTCCCAAGTAGAGTAGTTTATAGTCCCACACCTCCTTTAAACTACCTGGGGCATTAAGATTGTGCTTCCCACGGTTAGTCAAGTGGTCGGGCCACTTGTATACAGCTTCAACCAACTATCGCTTACTTCTCCTAGGAAGCGTTCACTGTTTGGCTTTCCTAACTGCATCCCACATTTTACCAACTGCATCGTGCCACCATCTGTGATCCCCTTAGTAACATATGGTCCAATACAAGGCATCAAACTGATCAACTCTCGGTGGTAGTCCCAAAGTTTTTCAATGTAATCGTGCACATCCTGTTTTATGACCAGTTTTTTTTTCCAAGAAAGTCCTTTTGTAATCCTTCCTCAAGCTTCTTGACTTCTGCTTCCACAACGACACTTTTCTCCTTCAACTAAACTCTTTCATTCATGAGTTCTTGAAGCCTAAGATTACCCTGTTGGATCTCTTCATCAGGTCCCAAGCATTCTTCTTCAAACTCTTCCAACTGCGCGATCCCTTTTTCCAAGGCTCCGCGAACTGTAATATCCATGGGCACTGCTATGCATGGACTAGGCATGATATACTCCATCGACATTACAATGTTCGCTCCATAGGCTAGCCTAGAAGGCATCTGTTCCATCAGTTCCTTGCACGTTTTCCTATAAGCCCATAAGACTGCTGGTACGAGCAGGACCCAATCACTTCACTGCGCATTACATACCTTGTTCAGTGCTTCACACACTTCATTAAATGCTTCTGCATGGGTAATATTCTGCATGATCGTTCCCTTCACACTCTGTCATTCCAACCTAAGGAATTGTTTGCATATTTTCCCCCTCAACACAAGCTTATTTACCATATTTCCCAATGCAAAGTTCATGTGCATCCGCACAGGTTATTTACCATATGTTTGTACCCACCTGAACAGATGCGCACGCAGACCATCCCGTCCATTGTATTTATTGTCCAATCACACTATAGGTGTCCCAAACCATGAGCGCTTCATCCTCCTACATGTGCACCAGTCTTCAAAGCTCCCTTTGTGCATACCCCACCACCTCACAGGCGTAGCACACAGTACCCAATTCAAGGCCTGGAAACGTTGCTTTTTTGGAACCTCCCTTTCAAATCTATCCAAGAAAGCATCTACCTCACCTAATCCATCATAAGTAGGGAGATCCCTCACTTATATTGATACATAGCACAATGACCTTTTCATCATCATCATGCTCAAATTAAGCGTGGTTACCTTGTGTAACCACTTCTGCCTTCATTCTATCTCCCCATCCAAATCTGAAGTGTATGAGGTTTTGCGATCCCATGATATTCGTCCATCTGCAGTGGGATTTATCCAGTCTTTCTCTCACATGGTTATCTTGTAGATGCAATCTAAATTGTCGTCACTTTCAGTAGGGTCCAAGGGTATAACTACGTATAGAGACTTCTTCTCAAAAATCATATTGCACTTCTTCAAATTGTTAGAAAATTATACATTACTGAGCAATGGAACACATAGAATATTGCAGAGTTATAAACACAAAAAACGCATAAAACCAGAGAGACACAGGTATATGTGGTTCACCCAGTTTGGGCTACGTCCACCTTGAACAGCCAGTCCTTCCTTTCTATTATCCAGCAAAATGAAGAGACACAACCTACAACAGATCCACTATAATATCCTCTATTTTCTCTCATAGTATCACCTCTCTGTTTATTGCTCAGAGAATACACATCTATTACACAACCTCAATACAATTCCCTCATACAAAGAGAGAGGGGTTGCCTTCTAGGGAAAAAAAGCCTAAACTAAACATAAGTTCTACCATCAGATCATCCACCTAATGAACGACCCAGATTGACTAGAAATTACTATACTTTTACAAGGCAATTTTGTACCCCGCGTGGAGGGGTGTATCCTGGGGTATACTTCTAGCTGAAACAAAGACCTCTAAATAATCATGCTCCACACCCAACAATCTCCCACTTAGAGAATGATTGTAGCAACTCCACCACTGCTTCATTTGCTGGACAATGACTCCTATTTGGACCTGGTTGTTTCTCATCTTCATCGTCATCCTTGAAGACCAATTGAAACTGAGCATATTCTCAGTTTCTCCTAGGTTACAGCTTTTGTTAGCATATCTGCAGGATTCTAGCTAGTATGTATCTTTTCCAGCTTCAACTCTCCATCTTCCAACACTAATAATATCAAATGGTACTTGAGTTGTATGTGTTTAGTCCGGGAATGAAATGTTGAGTTCTTTGCAAGTTGAATGGAACTTTGGCTATCACTGTATAATGTGCCCATATCATGCTTCTTACCCAATTCACCCATAAACCTTTGTAACCAAATCATTTCTTTACTAGCCTCTGTAGCAGCAAAATACTCTACTTCTATTGTTGAAAGTGCAAAAACACTTTGGATTTTTGAAATCCAACTGACAGCTGTTCCACCTACAATAAATACATATATTGTAGTGCCCCTCCTATTATCTCTGTCACCTACCACATCTGCATCAACATATCCCTGTAGATAATTTGAACCACCAAAGCATAATGCTTGATTTGTGGTACCTTTCAAATATCTGAGAATCCATTTCACTACCATCCAATGTTCCTTTCCTGGATTGTTCATGTACTTGCTTACAACTCCCACTGCATGTGCAATATCAGGCCTTGTGCAAACCATTGCATACATTAAGCTTTCAACTACTAATGCATATGGAAATTTAGACATATAATCCATGTCTTCTTAGGTCTTTGGGCACATTTCCTTACTAAGTTTGAAATGGCTAGTAAAAGGTGTACTAACTAGTTTTGTATTGTGCATATTAAATCCTTTCAACACCTTTTGTATGTACTCATTCTGAGACAATGTTAATTTGCAATTTTTCCTGTCTCTAGTTATTCTCATACCAAGGATTTGTTTTTCGACTCCCAAATCCTTCATTGAAAATGAATTTTCCAGATTTCTTTTGAGCACATTTATTTGTTGCATGTTATACCCTACAACAAGCATGTCATCTACATACAATAACAATATAATATAGTTGCCATCATTTTTCTTTTTCAGATAAACACAATGATCAAAGTGACATCTCATATAACCTTGTTCAGACATAAACTTGTCAAATTTTAGATACCACTGCCTTGGATCCTATTTTAAGCCATACAAGCTCTTCTTCAACCTACACACTAGTTTCTCCTTCCTTTTCACCTCATATCCTTGTGGTTGTTGCATATAGATCTCTTCTTCCAAATCGCCATGGAGAAAGGTTGTCTTCACATCTAACTGCTCAAGATGCAAATCTTCAACTGTTACTAGACTTAAAATAGTTTTGATTGAAGTCATTTTAACAATAGGAGAAAATATTTCATCAAAATCAATACCTTACTTTTGTGCAAACCCCTTCACCACAAGTCTAGATTTGTACCTTTTTTTTCCTCCATCTTCTTCTTTGAGCCTGTAAACCCATTTATTCTTCAATGTAGTTTTACCTGCAAGAAACCTGACTAAGTCCCAAGTCTAGTTAAGCATTAAGGTGTCCATCTCTTCTTCCATGGCTAGGTCCCACTTCTTCCTGATTTCAACTTGCATTGCTTCTTCATAACATTCAGGTTCACCAGAATCAGTCAACAATAAATAATATAATGAAGGAGAGTATTGTTCAGGGGGTATACTTATCCTGGTAGATCTTCTAACACCAATTTCAGGTGTTTGTGGTGCATGTTGTTGTTGTGGTTGTTGATTATTATTATTTTCAGGTACCTTTACTTTTTTAGTGATCTCATTAAGAACTGTGTATTCCTTGTTTTCTTTTTCCTGATTCTTTTCATGCAACTGATTCTTATACAAGACCTTTTCATTGAATATTACATCTCTGCTCCTAATGATTTTTTGATTTTCACAATCATATAAGCGATAACCAAAATCATTAACACCATATCCAATAAAGGTACATTTCTTTGATTTTGCCTCAAGCTTTGTTCTATTTTCTTTATTAATATGGACAAAGGCCTCACAACCAAAAGGCATTAAAAAAGAGTAGTTCACCTTTTTACCTGTCCATGTTTCCTCCAGAACACCAGCATCCAAGGAACTTAAAGGCCCTTTGTTTATTAGATAAACAACAGTATCTACAGCATTTGCCCAAAATTGTAAAGGAAATCCTGCATGCAATCTCATGCACCTTGCACGCTCCATGATTGTTCTATTCATCTTTTCTAACACACCATTTTCTTGTGGTGTTCTTCGAACTGTCTTCTCTCTGTGAATTCCATGCTCTGAACAATACTTATCAAACTCTTTGCTGCAATATTCACTTCCATTGTTTGATCTAAGACACTTCAATTTCTTTCCTGTCTCAATCTCAACCAAAGCTTTCCATTTCTTGAAAGTATCAAATACATTAGATTTATTCTTAATACAATAAATCCAAGTTTTTCTAGTTTCATCATCAATAAAAGTAACATAATAACGAGAGCCATCGAGAGACAATACCTGAGTAGGTCCCTATACATCTATATGCACAAGCTCTAATTTTTCACTCTTATTTTCTTTCCCAACTCTGAGAAATCTGACTCTCTTCTATTTTCCATAAATGCAATTCTCACAGAAGTCCAAA
>APFE031080412.1:127499-139736 GCA_000404065.3 Pinus taeda | reverse complement strand
TTCTAGTTGCATCATCAATAAAAGTAACATAATAACGAGAGCCACCGAGAGATGATACCTGAGCAAGTCCCCATACATTTGTATGCACAAGCTCCAATTTTTCATTCTTCTTTTCTTTCCCAACTCTAAGAAATTTGACTCTATTCTGTTTTCCATAAATGAAATTCTCATAGAAGTCCAAATCAACATTCTTCAAACCCGGCAACAAATTCCTTGAGTGAAGAATCTTCATCCCTTTTTCACTCATGTGTTCAAGCCTATGATGCCATAATGCTACATCTGCTCCTTTGGAAGTTAAAGCATTAACAGAGTTAGAAATACCATTCCATAAATACAATGTACCAACCTTTTCGCCTTTTTCTATTACTAGGGCTCCTTTGGTGACCTTCCAAGATTTATCTATGAAAGTTGTCACACAGCCTTCACCACCTAACTACCTTGTTGAAATTAGATTTTTCTTCAGATCTGGAACATGCCTTACCTCCTTTAGTAGCCATTGGTTTCCATTCTATTGTTTTACAAGAACCTTACCCATTCCAACAATTTTATAGGGTTTATCATCACCCAAACGGACTTGTCCAAAATCTCCTTGAACATAGTCATGAAAGTATTTCTTATCAGGTGTGGCATGGAATGAGGCCCCTGAATCAACCACCTAGGAATCAGTAATATTTTTGAAAGAAAGAATCAAAGCATCTTGTAACACCTCACTTGTCACATTTGCTTCATGATTGTTTTCTTGTTGTGCATCTCCTTCTTTTCCCTTCCAAGATCTATAGTCTTTCTTTAGGTGTTCTTTCTGTCCATATTTTCAGCACACTATCCCCGATCTGGACTTGGATCTACCTTTCCTTGATTTACTGTGATATCCTGAGCTCTTTCCTCTTTCCATTTTTCTTCCCCTAGACTCTGCACTCAAAGCATTACCCGAAGTCTCAACAGAGCTTTTCTATCGCATTTCCTCGCTAAGGATAGCACCGACAACATCATCAAACTTTAAAGTACTAGATCTAGAAATAGAGTTACTAATGGCCATTACTAAACCATTTCAACTTCTAGCAATGAGCACAAGAATAACAAAGCTCTAACTTCATAATCAAATTTTACCCCTACATAAATTAACTGACTTGTAACAGTATTAAAATCATTTAAATGGTCTGCAATAGATCCACCTTCCGACATCTTCATATTAAATAACTGTTTCATAAGAAATACCTTGTTTGAGGCTGAGGGTTTTTCATATAGTTTCGCCAACACCTTAATCAAACCCTTTGTCGTTGTTTCCTTCGAAATGTTGAAGGCGACTGACATTGCAAGGCACAACCGTACTGTTCCCAATGATTTATTTCCGCATTTGACACTTTACATTGCTTACATCAAAGGGTTGATTGATAAAATTGTTGATAACGTCATCTTCAGTCTGATCTTTGAATTCTAGTGCCTCTGCTACTGTGAGCGGTGAACGAATTCTTTCTTCCAGGTATGTTAGTGGTTGTTTACATATTTTTACAATGGGCAGACTTGGTCTGGCAGGGGGATATAGAACAATATTTTTTACAGCATCCCCTTTTGCAATAGTCATGTTGCCCCTCCGGCAGCCTATATATGCATCAAACATCACCAGCCAAGGTCAGCCCAGTATCAAGGGGTGCCCATCCAATCGACTCTTCAGGTTTATAACAAGAAAATATACTGGATATTCCCATGAATCAATAGAGACCATAATATCTTGTAGAGTTCCTTCTAGCCTTATAACTAAACGATCAACAAGTTCTAGTAAGGTGGTGGTTGGTTCCAAGGTTGTAATCCTATGTGCTTGACAAGTTTATGTTGTTAAAATATTAATGGTCGCACCTAGCTCAACTAGCGTATTGGGAAAAGAGCGCCATATATCTGAACTGTCACTATGGGATTTCCAGGATCTTCAAACTTTACTGGAGTTTCCTCTCCCAAGAGTAAATCATATAAGGTTCCTACAACATTAATGGTGGATGAAGTTTTTTCTTTCTTGACGGGCTTCTTTACACATAACTCTTTAATTGTCTTAGCATAGATGGGAATGTCCTGAATATCCTAGAGGAGCATAATTTTTATACAAAGTTTCTTTAGTTCCCCTACAAGATCAAAATATAGGTATACAATCGGTTTAGGTATCGTTAACCTGACGAGGAATGGAGGAGAAGTGACTATGAGTTCCTCTATATCTTTCTGTTGATCTGTCCCTTCTCCTTGTTTCATTTCAGTATCAATTACCGGTTTTGGTATATGTACAGGTGGTGTTTCAATCTCAATTGATGGTTAATCTCTATTTTCCTCAGGGGTAATGATACATACCAACCTCAATCTAAGTTCATTACATTCGTTTTGCTCAATCTCATAGTCTGAGCTTTCTACAATTTGCACCAACTGGACCGGTCCGTTATTGGGATTTGGATTCGGTTGGGATGGTAATTGAGGGTGCAGAAGAGGCTGAGGATTTTGTTGTAATGGATAAGGAGCTGACAATGTGGGTTGAGGTTGGGGACCTATCCCCATAGGAGTGTTGGATATTCCCAGAGATCACTACCAATTTGTAGACCAATTTGGGTGTTGAGAAGTGGAGGAAGACCACTGGGATTAATAGGGATTGTCTTGCCCAATAGGAGTAAAAGGAGAATTTGGCCAGCCATTTCTGGGAAAGGATTGTGTTGACCATGGTGTCATAGGGAATGGTTGAGTTTGCCAATTTGAGTAGGGTGATTGGCCTTGCCATGCTGCTCCAGGGTTCTGTTGCTGATTAAACTGTAAAGAAGGAAAGAACTGGGATGCATCTTGTGACATACCTGGAGGTTTGGTCGACACTGTCGATGCTGGTCCATTAGATATACTGGCACTATCTCTTCTTCTGCCTCCTTGAGCACTGCTTTCAACCCCAGGAATGATGGACACTATTCAGTGGCATGATCCTTACTACAGATAGAACATGCTTGAACCATGTCTAGTGGACACTCCTGTTGGTTGTGCTTCTTCCGATAGCGTGGACAGAAAACGGCGAAGTTTTCTTCTACTAAAGCTTGTTTTTGTTTAGCCTTTAGGATGTCTAGCTGCGTCATGAGGGCACCCTGGGTGTCTATTTTGAAATCTTCTAGGAGGTTGCCGATCTCCATTCGTGTTACTCCTCCACTGTGTGGTTTGATTCCCTTGCTCATGGGATCTCGATTTGCTTCTCCTGTGTGTGAGCTTCCTCGCGAATACTTGATACACAAGCAAATGATTTCATCATAATCTTCCTGAGAAATATCCCCTTTCCCCATTAAATTTAGAGTTTCTAACCATTCCTCTTTCATTCCTTTAATTAAGATAAATCTTAGGAATTATTTTGGTAGGGTGTTGTGTGGAGATCTCTGTAAGTTATAATGAAACCGTTCAATGTACTCTTCTAGAGTTTCATTATCTTTCACAGCCATCTTAAAGATTTCATCTTTTAACTCCCTAGTCTTGCAAAAGTCCTGGTATCTGGTGAGGAAGGTAGTTTTCATATTGTCCCAAGAATTAATAGTACGCCCACCTAGACCCATGAACCATCTTAAGCTTCTCCTTTCATAGTAGAAGGGAATAGTTTTAGCTTTTGGGGGTCAGTGGTGTAGTCATACCCTCTGCAGAGGACATCAAATTCGAACAGGAAGGCGTCGGGATCCTCTGTGATCATCCCATGAAAAGTTGGGATGCTCTGCTGAGGAATAGCCTTCATGGTGGCATTGGCCACTTAGTTGACTATGGGGTATTCCAATGTCGAGGTTCGACCTTGATGTGGTTGGTTTTCCATTTGGTCAAAGATGTGCCGATACTCTTCAGGAATTTAAGGGGGTGTTTTTTAAGTAAGAGGGAAATTAACAACACGAGATGGCTTTGCAGCATTGCCTAGATCTAGGATCACAGGAGACCCTTGTTCAGATAGTTGAGGCCCTGCCTTAGCAGTTCCACTGGTTTCTCCTTCTCCTTCTCTTAAGTTACAAGATTTTTCCATTTGTAGAGGATCAGAATGTAGGCTTACTGTAGCTTGAAGACTCTATTCAGATCCTCCAATTTGGCTTTGAATCTCAACATAAGTTACAGATGGTCAGCCTGCTGCTTAAGGGATTATAGTAGGACCTTTTCCAGTTACAACCCGAAATCCTACTGATGCTTGAGACACTACTTTTCTCACAATTTCATCTATAAATTTTGTTCTCCCAATGTTCACCGATCCCTTGGGTTTTGTAGATTTTGGAGTGGGTTTCGGTTCTTTTTATATTTTTCTATTCCTAGTTATTCATAAAAACTAGTTCCTATTTAACCTCTAAGCTCTTGCTGAAAAGTGGGTTGGTAAGCAAGCACTTTACTTGCTAGGTATGCACATTCTTACCTCTCATTTTTAAAACCCAGTTCTTTTGCAGCAAGATAAAAAAAGGAAATCACTTTGGAACACTCTCCCTGGCAATGGCACTAAAATGTTGGTGCACTAAGATGTCTTTTTACAAAAAATATTAATTCCTACATTAATTGTCAACCCGAGGCAAGTATTTTTATTTCAAGAGTGTCACCACTATATATGCAAAGAATTCAGAGGTTAACTAATACAAATCGTTGCAAATGCTAATGACTATCTTCTTCAAACTCAATCCAATCAATTCTAAAAGAAGTAATTCTGAAAGAAATTCATAACACACTCTGCAATCCTACTTAACCTATCATGGAAGCAAACAAATATAAATACAACTTGTAAAGAATCACACTTGGCAGTTTTAACTAAAATTGAAGTTAACTTGATCACTCATGAAAGAGAAATGTAATAATTAATAGTAATGGTATTTGAACAGCAAATCCTAAATAAACAACAAATCTTAATTAAGCAGCAATTCTGAATTGAACAACAATTCTGAATTGAACAACAATTTCAAATTGAACAACAATCCTAGATTGAATAGCAATTTTGAATTTAACAACAATTCCGAAGTGGACAACAACTCTGGATTGAACAACAAATCTGAATTGAACAACAATTTAGAATCAAACAACAAACAATACAGGAATATCAAATGTTATCTAATAGCAAATGATTGTAGAAGCATAAAGGGATTAATTTTATCTCTAAGACAACATTATTTGAAAGGAACGGTGATCTAAGCTAGAACTATCATAACCAATTCAATTGAAAGTATTACTCACATATAACACAGAGATCAATCTAAATCTCAAATGAATAGAAAATGCAAACCGAATCGTCAATATTTACAATAATCAGAAGTAATATTATATTAACATTAACAAGCAATCAATAATGAAATAGAAAATATAATGACACAGGTGAAGGAGTAGATATTCTCATAATATAAAGATGAATTAAATGCAACCTTTCTTCACTAATATAAGTCACCAAATTACAGCATTCAAAATAACAGTATTATATGTCAAAAAGAATAGTTACAAATGATGTAATTTTGAACTCCCCTACAGTTTTTCCTTATGGCCTTATATACTACATTTAGAAAATAAATACATAAATGCAAATCCTCAAGATCAGGGGATCCTGAGGATTTCGCTATACTTGATCTGATTCTGTCATAAAATAGCCATTGGTTTTCCCAGTCTTCTGCTGTCCTGCCTTGCCTCTGACTCTGTCGCTTTCCATTATGCGATGTTATTGCTTTGTTGATTAGGTATCCATCACTCAGTTCATGACTTCTGTACATAAAGATAATAAAAATTAGTTTTTCCTGCTTAAATTGTTCTAATTTTCTACTGATTCTTTTACTCGACTTTAGCTATTATTTCCTCTACTTGTATTCATAAAAAGATATAATCATGTGAGGATGAGTGCGAAATAAAGTGATTAACAAGGAGAAAACATACCTTTTCTTGACCCAACATTGAGCATTAAGGATATTGTCAAGTGGTTGAGAGCTTTCCCAACTCTTTTTGACTTGCTCCAATTCCTTCCTCAGAGATACTATTTCAGCTTCACAATTTTCACAGATTTCTTCCTTTTCTTTTAGCTTATTTTTCAAGAGGTCTTCCTTTTTTTTTGCTTCCTCCTTTTCTACCTTGAGATAAATGATTTTATTTCATAATTTATCATTTTGTTCAATGGAACTCATTAACAATTCATCTACATTACCTTCTATTCTTGAATCATCATCATTTGTGAATGCCATGAATAATACATATTGGGTTCGAGCATAGTCATTTTCTTCATCTTATTAATCATTACCTCCTTTGCGTTGAGGGAAATTTTTAGTTAATTTTTTTTATGACTACACATTCATCTTCATCAGACTCATCTTGCTTAGAGAAGAAATTTTTCTTATTAATCCCTTTCTTTTTATATACCATCCTTTTAGAATTCCCCTCATCATCACTATCATGCTTATGAGAACATTTTGCAACATAATGACCTATTCTTCCACATTTAAAACAAATAAGAGGGTACTTACCTTTTAGCTTGGACCCTTCCTTTAGTCTCCATACAAATTGCACAAATTCAGATTCAGCATTGGAGTCATAACCGCTGGTATTCCATGCTTTCCCCTTTTTTTTATTTTGAGGCCTTGAATGCTCCATCCTTGGAACTTTGGATTCCTTTCCTCATCTCATAGGAAATGAGGATTCCATGAAGTTCATCCATCTTGAGAGTATCTAGGTCCTTCATTTCTTCTATTACACTTACTTTGGAGTCAAATCTGTCACCGAGAGATCTTAAGACCTTTTGAACAACAATGCTTTCTTCAATATTTTCTACCAATCCTTTAAGAGAATTGACCACTTCAGCTACTCAGTGAAAGAATGATGCAATATCTTCTTCATCATCCATTTTTAGACTTTCAATTTTCCTTCTATGAGTTTGAAGCTTTTCCTTTTTAACTTTGGAGTCCCCATCATATAAGCTAACTAGCTTATCCCATACTTCTTTAGCCGATTCACAGTTCATGACTTTTGTAAATTTAGAATCAGTGATTCCACTAGTAATGGAATTTAAGGCTTTTGCATTTGAAATGTAAGATTTCCTTTCATCTTGATCATTTCGAAGAGTGGAAGGAGCAGTGTACCCATTCAAAACAAAATGCCAAACTTCAAGTCCAAGGAACATTAAGTAGTAGGACATTATTTTCTTCCAAAAACCAAAATTTGTGCCATCAAACAAAGGAAGCCTTCCTAACACTTCTTGATTTTTCATTGTGACTAAGAATCCTTCTTCCAGTTGTTAGGTTGATTATGAAGAAGCTAACTCTAATACCAATTGTTGGAAATACTGAGAGGGGGGTGAATCAATATTTATTTTCAATTGTTAACCAGCTAGATTCTACACAATTTAAAAAATTAGAGAAATTAATATTTCTATTATTGAAATAACAAAGACAAATGTTCCTTTTACAAATGAAGGTGTACAATGATTTCCAAGCACCAACTTGGACTTAATAAGGCTCTGACTTTTAGGGCTTCAACCCTATCTTCACCAAGGCTCCAACCTTGAGTTTAGGGGCACGTACCCCAAGGACACCAATCCTTCTTTGCTTCTTCACTAGACTTATTTGATCAAATACTACATTTCACCAATCTGCACTATTCTACACCATCAAAATTCTTCACTAATTCTTCACCAAAACTTTTGTATAAAAGCTTTACTGTAACATCAAGAATTCTTCCACCATACCAACTGTATCAAGATAGATACACCATACTACACCAAATGTCTGTCTTCACACTTCCCAAGAAGAGTTAGCACCACACTGCACAAAGTCTGCACCAACTATTCAAAGAATATCACACTCCACTTTTTGAATTTTATCACTATTCTTGAGATTATAGCACTGTGGTACTGAGGTGGCTTTGTTCTAAACCATAGAGAGATCTGAGATGTTCATGTTCTAGTCCATAAGCTACAAAAAAAATATTCAAAGAACACCCTTAGACATTTTGCAACCCAGTCTTCAAAAATATCCTAAGGCAGCTCAAAAGGAGATAGAGATCTGAAGTAATCTGTAGAAAGTCTAAGCTACACAATCCATGACATAATATTCCACAGTTCTGAGGGCTAATCTAAGGGCTAATACTTCGAAAGAGTCAACACCGTGTGACCTTGTTCAGTAGTTTCAAGTTTGTTTATTGCATAATTCAATATTATGTTTCAAGGGCCCTTATCCATAGTACCAAGAACACAGATATATTGCTAGGTTCTAAGGTGGTTACTTTTCTAATATAGTCTTCCTAGTCTAAGAGAGAAATCCATCCTTAGTTTGAAAAGACACTGCAAGAAGAAAAAAAGTTAGCAAACGAATATGGAATGAGAGCCCTAACTGTCCACATGAGTCCATATTTTTCCTCAGAAATATTCCGCACTATACAAGGGTGCTTACTTTAGCTGTTCAGTTCATGAGGTGTGAACTTTCCTGTGACTATCTTCCATGAATAAATTCACAAAATCTACTTGTCTTTTTATGCTTGAGGAGGAGGTCTGAGCCTATATTAATAGGTTATCCTGCCCATAAACTTGAACGGATGTGTCTTTTAGTGCCAACTAAGATATATAAGTTTGTGTAGGTCGACTCCATGAACATAGGTATAATTTAACTTGTAAAATCAATTTCTCTCTCGCTATTTGGAATTTTAGGACACATAATAGCTCCTTAGAAAGGTAAAATTATGCCCTTCAAGATGGTCTAGGTCACATGATGAGATTCATCCTCTAAGATGGAGAAAATTTTATTTAATGTGACTGGTCATTCATTAGTGCAAAATCAGAGTGTCTTTAAGTGTTGGGCTTCTTCATCATTTGGTTTCTCCATTGATTTCCACCATGTTCCTACCTTCTTCAATAAATTGACATTAATGGAAACTAGATTAACGCTTCTGAGTAACGGAAGATGTACTTGGAGCAGAACTTGAGATCTTCTCAGATGTAGAAGGGGGAGCGTGTGGATCCATTGCTCATGAAGTCGAAGGAAACCCGTGACGAGTTGTCTATTGTAAGGAATACACCTCAGGATTTAGAGTTGGTTATAATGACCCTCACTTCTATCTCAGACGAGTGGAAAGTCTTTGTATAGAATATCCTGGGTAGCGCAGCATTGCCTAATTGGGATGAGATGTGGGCAACTCTAAAACAAGAGGAGCTGAGGAGAGACTTGGTCAAGGTAAAACTTGACAGAAGCAACAATAGTAGTGGGTCGAAGTCGAAGGAGGAGGAGGAGGATAATGCAGCCCTTGCATTGAAGGGACAACAAGAGCAATGGAGATGTAAGAAGGACATATTGAAGATCAAGTGTATAAGGTGTGGTAAGATGGGTCACTACACTACATAGTGTCCTCTTAGGAAGAAGGACAAGGATGAGAAACACAGTCCGAAGTCTACACCTGTGAAGATTGAAGAGGAGGAGTTTTCCATGAAATCCAAAATACCTTCAGGAGGGAGGTGGGATGATTTGGAGCTATAGTTCAATAGAGCTACAGATGGGCAGGATCGTTGAGGAGTCCACCTCTCAGATCAATACCTTGCTATGGGAACCCAGATCAGAAGTAGAAGGAAGGACTAGTTTCATATGGTGCTAACGAGTGTCTGAGAGATAGTTGCAATGGCTAGGAGTGTTAGAGACTGAACAGCATAACGCAGAATTGACAGCAGTGTAGATGGCACAAAGCAGAGGTCAGTAGCAGCGCAGTAGATTCATAGGGTTAGTGTAGAGACTAGCAAAAATTAGGCTTCAACATTCATATGGTATCATATTGAACATAGTTAGTTCAGTAATTTTGGATTTTTCTCCTTTGCTATAAGAAACAATTTGCAACGCAGTGGCAATTGGCAGTGGTAGTGCTAGCAGCATCACAGATGTAGCATTTGAGAGGGAGTTGTAGTACTGATTTAGAGTAAACAATGGTAGTATCATTAGTAGTACAGTTGCAGCAGTAGCGTAGCATTTGGTGGACATCATGTCAAACAGACTCAGAGTAGTATTAAATAATAGTATATTGTTAGAGCACATTCTTCGCTAAGAGGGATTTTTGATTTGGGGTAGCATTGGATGATATCTAGGCCTCAAATTTTGTATAGAGGCTTGGACACATGTATTCCAAAGAACCTAGAAAGTGTTTTGGGAAATTCCACCCAAAAACAATTTATTAAAATAATTAATATTTTTAATGGAGTTCCTAAGTCTAAACTTAGAAGAATTAAAATATTAATGGGTATTAATCTAATTGTGGGTGTAACTTCTAGAAGAAGACAAAGATCAAGCCAAAATGATTTGAGCCTTTGATTATGAGTTAGTCTAGGCTATTGGTTGTCTAACAGAAAGATATGATAAGGGGCTTGAGGGTCATTTGTGAAATACATCGAGAGATCAAGAGATCGAATTTCTGAACTGAGAAGTTCTCAGGAGGAAATTTTGATCCAGGAGATTTCTTGCAGTTGAGGGCCAAGGACAGTTAGGTTGGAGGAAATTCTATGGAACCCAGAATACTCAAAAGAGAGACAGAGAAGCACCAGTGAAGGTAGAGCAAACCTAGGAAGGATTGACACTGGACCACGAGGGCCCACAGAGTGTTTAACGTAGAGCCAGAAGGGCCAATGCAGAGACAAAGCTGCCTTCCAATAGAAGTCTTAAATTTTCCAAGGAGCTATCAAATTAGTCGGGAGTGTTGACGTTAGAGGTCCAGGAGGAAAGGAGACCCATCATAGCGTTGATGCAAAGCCATAGAGAGTTCCACACAGGCCCACAGATTTACTGTGAAGGGGTAGCTTAGTTGTAGCCGGGGACAGTTAGTTCAGTTGTTGGATCACCTGGGATTTGCTGGGTGGAGTGAGGTAATTTCACTAATTTTTCTGCTAGATTCTTTTTCTCTATAATTGGATTGCCCAAAGGGATCCAAGGTTGTATTCAGAACTACTGCCTAATAATAATAAACCCTCAGAACTGTTGCACCGGTTTTCCCGCATTGGATTTTCCAAAAATAACAATGTGTATTGTGTTGTATTTTGTTTCTTGATTACTCTCTTGTTTCTACATAGTATTTAATTAAGTGAAGGTTTCCATGTGTGTATTATGCTATTTCCATAGAAAACTACAAGTAATTTTTTTTTTTGGAATTTAACAAATAGGAGTAATATCATTAGTTTCTGCAGTAGGGATTATGGTTTGGGAATTTTCACATATCCTACATTATTTTACCCTTTTTTGTGCTTGAGAGACTAAATTTACGATAAAAGACATTTCAAATTTTACTTAAGTTTTTCTCCTGACTCCCTAAATATGAAAAATGTCGATCTTTACTTTATCTGGGCTCATTAAAACTATACATTGAAAGAATTGTATGAGTTTCCTTTTTGTGTATTTTAGAAACTCTTTAAATATGAAAACAACATCGAGTTACCCCTTCACTAGACTCATAAAATGTAAATAATGTAGAACTCGTTAATCATGATGAGACCAAACCACTCCTTCCTAGTGTTTGTTAAAAATACTCCAAAAGACTCGTCCAAAGGACTCATCTAAAGGATGAGCTTATAGTACATGCATATGTTATCCTCCTCAAGCTTGCACAAAATAAAGAGGTACTCGCCAGTAATGGTGGGGGAAATGGGAAAGAAGCATTCATTCTTATATTATGAAAAGGTATTATGTCACTCTTAAACATGAAACTTTATCACCTTTTATGTCTAGGTTGGGAAATCCATGTTCCTATGAGTTGATCATACCTCATTGAAAGTATTAAAACTAATTTATGATCTTATTGTTTAGTCAAATGTTTCCAAGTCAAAATTTTGTGTCACTGATATGTTCAAGAGAAGTCCAATCTCAGTCAAAATTATCTTGCAAATAATAGCCTCCAATCACGTCAGCCATCCCTGAGTCAGTCTTGAATCACTCCAAATTTTTTATTCAAAACTTGACATGAGTTCCATGTCATAGGACCTTCTACGACAAATCGCTTCCTATCGACTTTAGCTCATTATCTAGGATGTTGATCTAGAAACTTCTTTTAGTACTTTGGAGAGTGCATGCCTCAATGGCAAGTTTCTTTCTTTCGACAACATGTTCTCATCATTTATCTTCGATCAAATGATTCTGAATGTTTAACTTCAAGAAATTTATTCACACTTCATATATTTTACTCGAGTACCTTGTTACCGGGAATAGTGTCCACTCAGAGCTGCTATTCCCACTAAGACTGGTAGCTATCTTAGAAACAAACAAGTAAAGTCTACTTTCGTTTTCCTTTATGAAA
>APFE031080412.1:19675-102884 GCA_000404065.3 Pinus taeda | reverse complement strand
TTAAATTTGAATAAATAAAATTAAATATAAAAAATAAGTGGTTCATTATTTTTGAAGATAGATATTAGTATTTTAAATTAAAATGAGTTAATAATATGGTGTAATTTTGGTTATACCTAAGATCAAATCTTCTAGATTATTTCTATAATATCAAGAATATATCCAACAAACCATAAGTTAGATGTATCATTAACTTATAATCTAGTAAATAAATAAATTCCAAAACTTGTTTTTTAGGTAAAGAAATTTTTTGATGTTTTGATGTAAAGAAAAGTTTTCATGTAATGTATTGATTTTCCCAATAATTTAATAATTTACATCGTTTAAAGTAAGTTAAATTTATAAAAGCAAATTTATGTTTAAAGTTCTTAATAAGATGAATTATCATTTATACTAATTCCCTATTCCTTTGGGGAGATTTTGTAAAAAAAAAATTTAAAAAAAAAAAAATTATAAACTTATTAATATTTTCCCAAATAAAATTGCTTGAAAATTGAACTTGGGTTAGTTAGATCTTAATTTGCAATAGTATATCAATGTTATAACAAAAAATGGACATTTTTCCAACAAAAAAATCTATAAAAATTCAATAAAAATTGTATACATGGTTATAATTCTTAATGGTTAAAGTTCCTATAATAAGATGAAATTATCATTTCTACTAAATTTCCTACTCCACTTGGGAAAGGATTTTGTAGAAAAATGTTGAATTTTATAAACTTATTAACATTTTTATAAGGAGAGCTTCAGCGTAAATCACATAAGAAAGATTTCTGCCAACGCGTTTAGAACCAACCCATGTGGTTCATCATCAGGACAAGTTGAAAATGCAGATCTAGCTCAACGTTTAAATAGTCCAAGCAGAGACTCCAACGGCTACTTTATCATTCAAGAACCCCAGTCAAAAAATTATTAACATTTTCCCAAATAAAATTGCTTGAAAATTGAATCTAGGTTAGTTAGAACTCAAATTGTAATAGTAAGTCAATGTTGTAACAAAAACTCAACATCTTTCCAACCAAAAATCCATAAAAATCCAATAAAAATTGTATATATGGTTACAATTCCATCACGATCCATGTTTTGTGTATGGTGGAACAAATATCTATATAAACTTTGTCTAATTATAAATTGACTTAGATAAAAATTAGAATTCAAAACAAAAAATAACTCTTACTTCTATAATATTAAATTTAAAAAAAAATGAAGTAAAAACATATTAATTAATTCTTCAATTGTATATTAAAATATATAATGTTACAATTCCTCATGATCCGTTTCGTGTGGTGGAATAAATATCTAATATAAACTTTGTTAATTATAAATTGACTTAGAAAAAATAAAATCCAAAACAAAAAAAACTCTTCTTTTAAATATTAAATTTCAAAAAAACTAAAGTAAAAGATATAAATTAATTAAATTCTTCAATTATATATAAAAAAAAAATAACTCTTACTCTTATAAAATTAAATTTCAAAAAATTAAAAAAAAAATATAATTAAATTAAAATATATTTTATATTAAAAAATATTAATATCAAACCTAATTTTAATATAACACATTATATAAGTGTTTTTGTAGTAACACCCACAAGAATAAAAACCAATGATTATCGCAAAGAGTGTCTTAACAATAATACATTCATACCATCCAAACCCCAAAAAACCACATATCATATAAATTAAATCATAAATATTTAAAAAAAAACAAATAACTATAAAGGGTTTAATTTTTTAATCACCCCAAAAATTTAGATATCAATTACTTTCTACATTCGTAATAGCTTTCACACATATGTTAATCTTTCTTTTATACACTATTACTGGGCCACCTATTAAAATAACTGTGTACTTCTTGTTTTTGTTTATAGGGGGATTTCATTCATTAAACCAGAGTGGGCCCAGTGTCATTAAACATATGGAACAAGTAATTAAGAAAGATTAAAAAGCACACAAATATTGAAAAATCAAGTCCGCAACAATTGAGAAATACTCAACTTCCACCTACTCGCCATTGGACCACATCCCCAACAGACCATGTGATTCTTCACCGTCGTAACCTTGCGATGTTCCCCAAGGGCTTTCAATCGCCACAATGTGTTTGCATCACGACAGGAAAGTTGACAGCGGAGGATCAGGGGAACCCGGTTGGCACCAACCATATAGTCAAATCTCCGCCTATTTTAACCCCATACGTATAGTCTTGAGACCGAGGCCCCCCCAAGGCCCCATTGTGCTGCTTCGTCAAACTGACCAGACAGCGCAAGGAGCTCGCGAGTTACCCATGCGAGAGGCCGGCGAGGTAACCGCCGGCAGCTGTTCGTTCCGTATGAGTATCGACCGAATATCAAGAAACATTATTTATTATTATGAATTATTTAATATGAAAATGAAATATCGTGTTGGTGTCAGCGTCATCGAGTGCCCAATGATGCCGACGTCGATACCGAGATGCAGGCCATAGGATTTATTTTATTGCGATTTATTTTATTATTTCTTTTTTATCAATGGGAATGGGTAATTAGTTTATGTGGGGTGAGGTATAAGATTAAACTTAGTAGCTATTGCTATAATATAACAATATTATAAGTGTATGTAATAGTTTGTAAATTAGAATTTACAATTTAGGAATTTAGACTTTTGTGATCCATAACATTTGATTAGAAATTTTTTGGCGAAATCATATAATTGATCTGATTAGAAATTTTTTGGCGAAATCATATAATTGATCATTTGTCGACGCCTTTCGAACCAACTAGTGTGGTTCATCGTCAGGACAAGTTGAAGATACAGATCCACTTTAGCATGTTATATAGTCTAAGCAGAGACTCCAACGGCTATTTTTCAACCTAAGGACCCCAGTCAAACCTCCTCAAACCTCCTTAGGTTGAAAAATAGCCGTTAGTCTTTCTAGCCGTTGGAGTCTCTGCTTAGACTATATAACACGCTAAACTGGATCTGTATCTTCAACTTGTCCTGATGATAAACCACACTAGTTGGTTCGAAACGCGTCGACAAATGATCAATTATGTGATTTCGCCAAAAAGTTTCTAATCAAATTTACAATTTGTTAAGTAGATTTCTAAAGAAAACTTATTCATTGAGCTTTATCACAAAAAGTTAAAATTATCTATATAGTTTAAAACTAAGTAAAGATAAAAATATCTACATAGATTTAAAACCAAGTATAAAACCAAATAAAAAGATAAGGTGTTATTATACTAACTAGTAAGTCATCATCCTATTGCAAAACTTCAATTTCATTTCACTTTAATCACTAAGGTAACCATACAAGAATTAGGAGTCACCGATTTTATATGGCAAGCAAAAAAAACCAAATATTATAATTTTCAAGAAAACTAAATTACAATCACTCAAATATGAACTTAAAATTTAAAATAAATTAAAAAAATAGCATCTCACTATACCAACCAGTCTATTATTTGGCTAATAATCACTTAGCCTTTATCTTTAGACTTTATTTCACTAATAATCGCTCAGGTAACCTTAGACGCCGGGCTAGGTATACCCGTCACCCGGTTTGACACGGCAAGCGAAAAACCGAATAACAATTATGATTTTCAAGAAAACGAAGAAAAAAAAAAAAATCTGAGGATACTGGAGATGGCGTCATCGGAATCCCTGAACCCGCGCCGGTTTCATGTACACCATTTCCCATGGACATCTGTCTCTTTCTCCTGCAAGAGGAGACCATTTTGGCAGGCCATGATGATGTCAATATTATGGCAGAGGTGGCCTGTTTTTTTGAAAAGACCGAACTCTTTTCTGGGGTACATCTGTTTTCCGGTGGTGAATTGCTTTCTATCTTTCTCCGTCATGCAATATATCCATACATCCATGGCCTGAGAATTGAGAGGAGAGAATTTTTTTTTTTCGCTGTTAATCCCCGCAAATGGCGATTGGGGTAGTAGTGGTAGTAGTAACAGGATTTGTGTGAAAGTCGTTTTTTAACTGAGAATTTGTTTGTGAAGCAAAAGACTTTGGTTGGGTGGATTCAGTTAATATAAGGATGCAATCTGGTCATGGGCAATATGGGGGGGTTCCAGGGATCCAGCAATTTGTGGTTGAAGGCTGCTCTAGTCCTCATGGCTTGTTTGCAGCTCTTTCACAGGAACAAATTAATCATAATACCAATCACCCTCTACAGGCCCGTCAGGCTATTCAGCAGGCTGGCTTTCAAAATCAGAAGGTCCTGCAACAGCATCAGCTTGGATTGCAGGGCCCAGAATCCTCCGATGCTTCTCTTCGTTCCCGTGACAAGGCTTACGCTAGCAGCCTGAGAGAAACTACAGCTCTCGGTCATGTGCAAGGACGGGATCAGGTACCCCCGCAGCCCCTTACAGACGATGATGGGGGCGGAGACGAGGGTGAAAGAGGTGGCGGGGGTGTTAACAGATGGCCTCGTGAAGAGACACTGGCGCTCCTGAGGATCCGCTCTGGGTTGGACACCAATTTCAGGGACTCGAATATCAAAGGGCCGCTCTGGGAAAACGTCTCACGGTAATAGTATTTCTTGTATCTTCCCCGTGCACAGCAATGTCTCAGACCTTGACTGCTGCTGCACTGTTGTTCTGTGTATGCTTTCATGGAAATTCAGTAAATTTGCTGTTACTGCTTGTCCTTGCAGCATAGGACATCGTTGTCTTTATGCACTCTTCTCTCCTGCTTTGTGTTGTGTAAGTGGACGATAATAGAATAGTAACTTCTCCCTTCCACCAGAGTTGAGCTGAGCGGTGTATAATTTAATGGCAGACTGATGAGAGTTTATCACAATTAACCAAAATTAAATTCTCTGTCAGGTGCTGTACATGTCTGATGTTCTACATACCCAAGAGTCTAGATCCCAAACTAATTTAATTCTCAGTCTGTGATCTACATATCTCCTTTGACAAAACTCATATACCACATACCATATGCCGTTATATCTTACTCTCCTACATTTTATGTAGTTGAGCTAGGTATCTTCTTCCTGGTGCACTTTCATCTAAGTCTCTTGCATTCCATCTGGCTTTGATCTAGTTATTTGCTTCACAAAGAGACCTTGTAAACCTGCAGAATCTTGAAACTTAGTAGTCCTGCAGGATCTATGAGAAAGAAACATTTTTTTACAGATTCACCACAGTTTAGATTAAGGCTGTTCAGTGCCCGTTTTTAAAGTTCTGAAGTATCCTTGATATGAGAGAACCAATTTTTACAGTCCCTTTGCTTCTAGGTTAAGGCTGTTTCTATTCGATTTCTGTACACTGTTATTACTCATCGTCTTTTTGAAGCTCTAACTATTTATTTGTTTAAAGATAAATTTAACCAGCTATGTAAGTATGATCTTCGAAATGCAAGTATGATCTTGCAAAGAAGGAAAGCTTTACGCTCCCTGATGATGAAGGAGCGTCCATGGAAGTGGAAGTTGAAGTTTTCTATAATCCGAAGAAAACTTGTCAAAATTTAAAACAAAAATTGTCGAAATATGATCTCTAACTGTGCAAATCTTGTCTTCAATTTGTTCATGTTTTATTGTTTAAAGATAAGTTTTCTTCATGTTTTATTATTTAAAGATAAACTTAACCAACTATGTAAGTATTATCTTCAGTATGATCTTTTTTTCGAAAGAAGGAAAGCTTTATGTATCTCTGATGATGGATGGAGCTGGATGGAGCATCCACTGAAGTTGCAGTTTTCTATAATGCCAAAAAAAATGTCAAAAGATGTGGAATCTTTGCTTCAATGTTTTATTGTTTATAGATAAACTTAACCATCTATATAAGTATGATCTTCTAAATGTGAGTATGATAAAAAAATGTCAAAATATGTGAATCCTTTGCTTCATGTTTGATTGTTTAAAGATAACTTTAACCAGCTATGTAAATATATATGATCTTCTAAATGTAAGTATGATCTTCGAAAGAACAAAAGTTCTATGTGTTCTTGATGATGGATGAATGGTTGGAGCGTCCACTGAAGTTGAAGTTCTATAATCGAAACAAAAATTGTCAAAATGTGATCTCAAACTGTGAAAATCATGACTTTGTGAATTATTGAGTAGGATCTCATTGTAGCTCTCCCCTTTCTCGTATATTCATGACCTAAAATATGATCTCCAACTGTGAAAATCTTCGCTTCATGTTTTATTGAGGATCTTCACTTCATGTTTCATTGAGCAGGTCTTTACTCTAAAATTTGAACTCCAACTGTGAAAATCTCCACTTCATGTTTTAGTGAGGATCTTCACTTCATGTTTCATTGAGCAGGTCTTTACTCCAACTTGGTATGGATCTCATCGTAACTCCCCCCCTTCTGATATAATCATGACCTAGGGTTCCAAAAGCTAATAGCACCACAGAAGAGATCGATATATCTGCACTATCCAGACTATGCGACAGTAGATTCTGGGACTTTGATGGAATAATACAGTCTGAGAGTTCCTACATTGAACTAATTTGAATCATTCCCTTCATTAAAATATAGGTTCATGCTCTCAGCATCCTAGACTCTCAGATCTGGCTGTAATACATGCATATTAGGGAAATTATTTTATATTGGTAGAAATTATTCCATGACACCAGTCCAAATCCACTTGCCTGACCTGGAAAAAAAACTCAAGCTCCGAAATCTAGATCGAATATGCTAAATAGCTTGAAACTGTATGAAATCCTTCTGCAAAATGCTGAAGCTACAGAAGAAAAACAAACCCCAAAAAAGCTGAGTATCAACATCATGGTGTACCTGGATTTGATTCATCTGAAACCCATGTCATGGCAATGTTCTGCAAACGTGTTGGGTTCTCAAGTGCAATCTATATGGGGTTTCGGGGGACTGCCTGGAATGAAGTCTCCCCACGGTCTGATATGATATTTCACGGGAGCAATGTTTCACTTTTGTACATTATGTTTAATGATAAGCTTCGTAGTGGCCACTGGCCAGCACGTGAATGCCTTTGAATTTGGGTAATCGATAAGCAAATCAGTTCCTCCGTACGTGCATGCTTAAAACTGTAGCACGTGTGTATACAGAATCGTATGATTTTCTTCGTTGCGTTGCTTTCAATTTTTTTTTTTGTTTTGATGGATGAGCTGTTTCACTCAATTTTTGTCTCATGGATATTGCTTGCTGTGCTATGTGCAGGAAGCTTGGCGAGCTTGGGTATTACAGAAGCGCGAAGAAATGCAAGGAAAAGTTTGAAAATATCAGCAAATATTATAAAAAAACCAAGGATGGAAGAATCGGAAGGCAGGATGGTAAGAGCTATAGGTTTTTCAGTGAGCTTGAAGCTCTTTATAGCAACAGCCATGGCGGTTCTCGTTCTGCCAATCGTACTACTGGCCAAGAAGTTACAGGCATTGCAGGGCCTGAAAAAACCAGCAATGCAGCATCACTAAACTTGTCATCTGATAACACCTCAGAGGATGATCACTGTAATAATACCCCGCTGCAAAACCCTAGCCCTCCCAAAACCCTTGAACAGGTTAACAGGAAGAAGAGAAAGAGGAAGCATTTGGCATCGATAACAGCGTTCTTCGAGAGCTTGGTCAAGCAGGTAATGGGGCATCAGGAGGAACTGCACAGAAAATTCCTAGAAGCAATAGATCGCCGAGAGCAAGAGAGATTGAAAAGAGAAGAAACCTGGAAGCGTCAGGAAATGGCCCGTTTAAACAGAGAAACTGAACTTCGTGCACAGGAGCATGCCCTTGCATCGAGTCGTGAAGCAGCCATTGTTGCATTTCTGCAGAAAATCACAGGACAGAATCTGAATCTCCCCACTTCAGTCCCACCACCCTCGGTACCAACTGAACCACCAACTGAAACACAACAAGACCCGGACAACTTAGCCACAGATGCAGCTATGCCGGACCCTAACTGCAAAAGGTGGCCTAAGCCTGAAGTACAGTCCTTGATAAGGCTACGCAGTAACATGGATGTCAGATTCCGAGAGGCAGGACTCAAAGGACCGCTGTGGGAAGAAATTTCGTCTGGAATGGCTAGCCTTGGATTCCAGAGAAGTGCTAAGAGATGCAAAGAAAAGTGGGAGAATATCAACAAATATTTCAGGAAGACCAAGGATAACATTAAAAAACGGCCCCAAAATGCCAAGACATGTCCTTACTTTCATCAACTTAACCTTCTATATAGTGATAATCCCAAGTCTAGCAAGACAGATCAATCTCATTCCTCTGATGATCAAGCTGATCCAGACCATGAGAACATCAACGATAACAATAATGGAGAAGATGATGAACATGCTCAAACTAGACCATCTGATCATTCAGGACTTCTAGCAGCTATGATCCATGGAGATCAGGCAGGGCAAACATCCTTGGCAAAAACCAATGCGGCAACTACTACTGTGCATGACCATTTCTTCCAAGATGACCATCCTGTTGATCAAGTACAGAAACGCTTCAAAACAAGACAGCATCTGCCTACTGGAATCCAAGCCTCAAATACATTGGGCATCATCACTGAAAGTGGATCCAAACCCAATGCCTTTGAAGACACATTCTCAGGCAATATTAAAAAGGGCAGCACAATGGACAGTCTGGTAAAAGAAATGCTAGAGATGCAGCAGCAGAAATTTCTTGATGCTTTTGAGAGGAGAGAACATGAACAAGAACAACAGCAAAGCATGAGTAGTGAAGAGAGACATCACCACCACCACCCAGAAGAAACAACACAGGACGATCGTTCACAGTCTGCTCTGATGGCTTTGGTGCATAAACTCACTGTGAATGCTGCGGATTATGCAACGGGTTGAATATTTGAATGTACAGGACTCCTTCCTATGTACCATATCTGTTCTCTGATGTGCTATTAGGTTGCCATCGGAAGTATGTTCAGTGTATGAAGGCGGATCAACTCACAAGGTGAGTCTCGGTAGGCTAAAGCAAAGTGCACTTCATATATTATATAGTTGTTTGTTCAGTTTAAAATTTCCACCAGCGAGAGTCAAATCCTTTTGGCCTGCTGCGTAATTTTTATCAGTTAAATTCTTTGAGACCATAGATATTTAATTATACTGAACTGTATAGTTGTAACTTTATCTATGCAATAATGAAAGGGATTTTTCTTCTTTAATGTGGAGAGCTTTCATTTTCAAAGTATTGAACTGAATTTACAGTACATCTTTTAGGATTCTAGAAACCACTCGTTTCCATAAAGATTTATCTATATTAGTTAGTGCCCCCACATGGGCACATTGCATGACTTATATTAGTTATTGCACCCATGGGCACATTGCAAGCCTTATATTAGTTCTTGGATCCAGAAGTACAGTGAGAACCAGTATTAACCGTAACAGTTATTGAACCATAGCACATTGCAGGCTAAAAAAATTAAAATTAAAATTACTATAAATCTATACTTAGCCATGGATTTATGGAGTCCCAAGTGCAAATATCACTTTCTGACCTTCACATACTATAGGTTTATCTTTAACCCTGAATTTACTGACTTCCAATGCGGATTTTATAACGCAAATCTCAATATATTTCATCTTGCATATAGTAATTATAATTGAAGATATGGAAGTTTGTTATCTACGTATTTTGGTCTTATATAATAATATAATAACAATCTAATTTATTTTAAGGTTACATCTCTGGTTAGAGACCAAATTGGTTTATGGCACCTCTTTTTTTTGGTCAAGGGACCCACCTCCCTCCACACAAAGATTTAACTGCTAGATTTCACAGATGTATACATATTCTATTAGAAATATATTTAACCTATAACCTCTTAAGAAGATAAGAAGATACACATACTAGCCCTGAGGATGGGCTGAGGGTGTGGTCCAACCGCAAGAGCTAACCAACTGCCATAGGGCATTAAATGCTTGGTTAGCTGTATGCTCGATAGCCCGATAATACACAGGCGTGGGTGACTAGATAAATAAAAAATAATGGCGGTGTGTTATCGGGTTATCGAGCATGCAGCTAACCAGGCATTTAATGCCCTATGGCAGGCTGATTAGCTCTTGCCGTGGTCCAACAGTTAAGTGGGGAGGTGGGGAGGTTTGGTCCCCACAGGTCTAGTAGTCCAATGGCTAGAGGACTAGTGGGGACTAGTGGTCCAATGCTAGCAGAACTATGTATGGCTAAGAGCTGCTCTAGGTACAATTTCTTCAATTGAAAAAAAAAAAACAAACATATGTGCTACTTTATAATATGCAAGAACAAAAATGCTAACATATCATCGTTCACTAGTGCATAGCGTATCGATGAAAGTAAAAGTATATCAAGACTTGGAGTTAGGAATTTTGTTATAGGATTTCACGTTGATTTGCGTTCTATCTGCGGATACGTACAAAGATTCCTTGAATGCGAAGAACATTTTGGACACTCACTCAGTTTCCAGGGTAAGCTGCTTGCCTACAAATGCAAAGATCATTTAATGCGTATTCAGTTCTTGCATTGTGACCAGAAAACGAAGCTTCCTTTTATAATTTCCAGTCTCATTTCCAGAGGTTGGAGCTCTTCAATTGATACAGTCCTGTATGATAAGTCTTGTTTGCTTTCTTATATAGTCATAAAATATTTATTACACAAACAAATGCTTTTGAGTGGAAGGTGTCTTCAACCTCATTCTGGGGAATACGTTGTACGTTTTATGCTCTTAAAATAAACTTGTGGCGTATTGGAATACGTTTTACATTTAATGCTCTTAAAATAAACTTTTGGCGTACTGGATATATTATTTCTGTAAATATAATTGATGACTTTAATTCCCGTTTTAAAAAAAAATATTAAACACAAGGTATGAGGAATATCTTTTGGATTTCCTATTCTGAGTTAGAAAGCTATGAGCATAGGGAGTGTTCCTTGATTAAAAGATATGTTTGTTTTCAATCCATATGCATTCCATTTTAGGAATACCAACTTGTACATCTTTTATCCTTTCTTCTAGCTTTGAGCACAGATCACCGGGTAACTATTCACTTGGTCTGGCGTTATTAGGCAATCCTTTCTATCTGCTTTGAACACAAACAAACCGGTAGCCTTTACTTGTATTGGCAAACTAGGAGAGGATGAAGCTCCACTCTCACTACTAAGAGATGAGACGCTTTAGCCCCTCCCACCTAGCTTAACCCACCTAGCTTAACCCGTGCCATGCCAAAGCACTCACTAATCTCTTCCTCGATAGGCATTACGATGGAATAGTGAAGCCCTCTAACTGAAGATTACTATGCGATGATGAAGCTCTCAATCCTTCACATGGATTGGGATGATGACACCCTCTAACCTTCACTTAGATGGGCATTAGGGATGTTGAAGCTTGAACCCCCTCTACTTTGTAGACAATGTGGCATGTTGTGGCACGTTTTCGGGAATGTTAGACACCTTCCAAACGTCCTTCCACTTGGCATACCCATAAGAATGTTGCTCCTATTGAGGATATTTCGAATATCGTATCCTTCAATGGTGGTAACACCTTCCAAAATTCATACCTTTCAATGGTTCTCAACCTCCATTTGAGCCTCCAACCCACTTCATATCCTTCAATGATGTAATGCCATCCCAACTTCAAGAGTGTTAACAACAACTTCCATGCTTCACATCAATTAAGCATCCCCTCATTCATGCAAGGTCTTTCCATTAAGCATCCCCTCATTCATGCAAGGTCTTTCTACCTAGCATGCCTAGAAGAATATAATGTTGCTGATTGAGAACTTTCCAAACAAATATAATGTTGCTCCGATTGAGAACTTTCAAAACATCTTATCTTTTAACGATGGCAACACCTTCCAAATTCATATCTCTTCATGGTTTTCATAATGCATTTGGGGCCCACCCACTTCATTGATGGCAACACCTTCCAAATTCATATCTCTTCATGGTTTTCATAATGCATTTGGGGCGCCCACCCACTTCATAATCTTCAATGATGTAACACTTTCCAAATTTGATTTTTTAACAACTACCAAATTCATATATTTTCATGGTTTTAATGATAGCAACACTTTCCATATTCATATCCAAATTCATATATTTTCATGGTTTTAATGATAGTAACACCTTCCAAATTCATATCTCTTCATTGTCTTCATCATGCATTTGGGATGCCTACCCACTTCATAATCTTCAATGATGTAACACCTTTTAAACTTGAATTTTTCAACAACTTCCAAATTCATATACTTTCGTGGTTCTCATCTTGTATTCGGCCCCCCACCCAATTCATAATCTTCAATAGTGTAACACCTTTCAAACTTGAGCTTTTCCATGGTTTCCATCTTCCATTTGAGACTCCTTTTAACGATGCTACTTCTCTTGAACAGTCTAAAATTTAAAACATGGTTATATCCTAATTGACGGAGGACCTTCGATTTCCACTTATCATAATTTATCAATTTGAAGGTTTTAACCCCACTTATAGTGGGAGAAGTGAGGAGCTAAAATGTAAGTTATGTATGAAGCCTCATTCACATGAAACGAATAAGAAACTCTCTTTCCCTATGCATCACTGCTCGTATAATTTTGTACCTTCTACTTCACCTTTTTCTTTTTTGGTAAAATGAATAATTTTTCATTTTTTTTAACAATAAATAAATTAAATTTATTGAATATAAGGTTTGGAAGGGCTTTACCAATTGGAGGTATCTTACACTTTGGCTTTCCTTTTGTTTAATGCTTAGTTATTCTTCCACAAGAATTGGGTTAGAGTTTTTTTCCTAGAGAGCTTTTTGTGCCTACAATCTCCATGATTTCTTCTTCGTCACTTGGTTTCTATTTTGTCATCTTGAAACTAATGTTGATGACCACCCTTTATAGGATAGTCAATTTGGCTTCTAATCACTTTAGTAAGTCTAGAAAATTGGCCTACATGTCTTCCTTATTATTAATTGATAAGGAAATGAGCATTTTGGCATGTGAATAGAACTCTGTTACCCTAAAAACCATGGTATCCCTTGATCTTGAAAATCTAGAGTCTAAAACCCCGTCTTGAAGTTCTTTTTAATCTATTTCATTGGAGTTTGCAATCATTTCTACCAAGCAATGTTCACTAACTCCTTCACCCTTTTGTAGAGTATTAAGAGGAATGTTGAAGCTAAAAAGCTTTATGTCATGCTTAGGTGCCTTCTTCATCGTTGTTCCAAGAGATTGAAGTTTGGCTCTCATGGAGGGAGGAGGATTGGGTGTACCCTATCACTTAGTGCCATGTTTACTTGTCTTCAAGGCATCCTTATCAAATGTTTCCACCATGGTGAGCATAAACAAGCAAGAGCAAGGGAAAGATGGACATGTAAAGAGAGTCTTAGTGCCAACACAACAATTAGAGCCATTCAAAATGATCAATCATAGATTTTGGGCCAAATAGAATATATTTCCTATAGGGCTAGAGACAGTGAATGAAGGAAACGAAGGAAAGCTAAGGGTAGCCTAGCAATCCCCCTTCATAAAGAGTTAGTTACATCTTCATAAAGAGTTAGTTACATGGCTTGAGAGACCCACAACAATTTGGAAAATTCATGACTACGCACAAGAGATTCATCAAGGACCTAAAAACCAAAACGAAGGAAAGCCAAGGGTAGCCTAGTATACCCCCTTCATAAAGAGTTAGTTAGTTACATGGCTGGAGAGACCAACAACAATTTGGAAAATTCATGGCTATGCACAAGAGATTCATAAGTACCTAAAAACCAAAGAGCAATTTGAGAATGTTAGGACTATAAATAGATAACTAAAATAAGGCAAGAAAAACTATAAAATAGATAACCAAAATAAAATAGAAAAAGAAAGGCTTCCAAAGGAGTATAAATAGAGCCTACCTTCACTATATAATTAAACCAACATGGTGAAGGTTTGGGCTTCATGCCCCTTAACAATGCAGATAGCAACTCAATACTAGGGTACTTAATAATGCAATCACCTAAAACTATGTTCTCCATCGCCCTTCACATATTAGCATCCATGACATCCTTTATACTTTAATCATTATTTGAAGTGAATATATTACTAAGGTATCAACCCAATACCACGGTGCTTAGTAATTCAATCACCTAAAACTATGTTCTGCCATGCCCTTCGCATAATGACATCGTTTATGATTTAGTCATCATTTGAAGTGAAGAAATGCAACATTAGTTTTGCTTACCATCCTTTACGCTAGTCATCATTTGAAGTGAAGAAATGCAACATTAGTTCCTCTCCACCTTGTTTACCAATTATCACATGGTCACCACCTAAACTCCCATGCAAGGCATTACTATCATCCACATTAGTGTCATCCATATTGCCTTCATGCCAACATGAAGAGGGAGTGGGGTGTGACGGTTGGTACAACAATTGTCATGTGATTTCTCTCCATGTGGCTCAATCTCCAAATATGAAGGGTTTTTATATTTTAAAATTAGTTGGTATAACAATTGTCATGCCATTTCCCTCCCCGTGTCCCCATCGCCAAATATGAAGGATTTTTATGTTGAAATTAAGTTTTATTATGTGAGATGATTTGATTAGTTAAAATTGGATAATTGAATTTGATTAAAATATCCATTTTCATTATGAGAAGTAAGCGATTTTTATATAACATATTGCATGTAAAATGTATTAACATTCTTTGTGGTATAAAAAATATAGATTAAGATGTATAAGTTTTATTGTCTGAAATGATTTGTTTAGTTAAAGGTGGTTAATTGAATTTAATTTAAATTTAAAATTCGTTTTTTACTTTTTATTAAATTTGTATTAAAAAAATATAAAATTTTACATCACTTTCTTATGAGTATAAGAAGTGGATTAAATATATTAATTTTTATATTTTAAAATAATTTATTAAAATACTTTTTATCTATTTTAAATTCTAAGTTAAAATATATAAAATTTAATATTTATTTATTAAATTATTGAATTTAGGAATTAAATTTTTATAAAGTGATTTTTATTAAAATTCTAAATTATATTTTTATTTTTTAATAATAATATTAAAGTGTTTCTTTTTCATATAAATCTGATCAACTTGCTCATTTAATGTTTTTTAATTAATTTTTTCCTATAATTTTCAACCTAACCAAAATCTTTCCTCAACTTGCATTTTCAAAATATAATACTAACCACTTAATCCACATATGCTTAATTCATTTAATGGCTTATAAGTTTTTCCATAACTTACCTGTCAATAAAAGCTTGTGTTATCTTATATTAAATAAGTGATAAAGTCTTTTAATGTTTCTTAGTTTTTGTTATCTTATATTACATAAAGTCATAAAGTCTTTTAATGTTTCTTAAATGAAACTTTCTATAATTTTCAAGCCAACAAAAGCTTTTGTTACCTTATATTTCAATGTAGGGTAGGGCCTTTCAAGGGAGGGTATGTTTTATCAATATCTAAATCTGTTTTTATCAATGGATTAATGGATTAGGATGGGATGTCATGTGATGGGATGGGATATATTTATAGATTATTGGAAAAATGATGATATTTTCTATTAAAGTAGGTTATTTACTTATTAAATTAATACAATTTGAGTGAGCTTAATGATTAAGAGCATGTGTTTTTTCTTAAAAGGTTATAGGTTCAAAACCAGAAAGGGTAGAGTAAGTATGTCTCTGTAGATTTAGCAGTCAAAATCGCTATAACCATTACCACTATAACTCCTAGGTGTTTAGATTTCGTATGGAGTCAAATTCGATAACAACCACTATAACCCTAGGTGTTTGCGTTTGTTTCTTCTGTAGACAAATATATTCAGGGATTTAAACTTTGAATCTCTTGGTACATAACACTTAATTTTCACAACACTTACTAATTATGCTGCCCCAAAAAGTAATAATAAATTATTGTTAAATATAAATATAAATATTGATTAATAATTTTTTTTATTATGCATTAAAATTTAAATATAATATTTTTTCTTATATCATAATATATGGTAATGGATTCTATATGTTTTTTTCAAATAATAATTAACAAAAATATTCAGTTCTACTTAGAATTATATAATTGATAAAGCATTTCTCCATATGTGAAGTAATAATCTAGTATGACAATTACACTCATATTATAATGGTAGTGGTTATAAATGAGTATAATTCCCCATATATATGCAACACTCCACAAGCTACATATATAAAAAACTCAACGTTCAACCTAGGACCGAGACAATTGGAGACCGTTGAAAACTAGAGCTGGGATCCCAAACTCCAACGAGATACTTATCCTTCCAAAATTACTATGACTGGCCATGATGTTCCCCCATAAGATTTGAAATCAGGTTGAGGGGATAACATTGCAGTGAGACAACCACCCCATCATCCCACGAGGAGACTTATATATTATTTATTGTAATAAATAATAATAATCAATACCAAATGCATTCTAATTCAAACCAAGAATTTAAGGTTTTGATTTTGATGGTCAGGTAAAGGATATTCCACAAGTTTTACTTGTGTCTCCATATCGTTGCTAGCTATGCCTAAATTGATGGGAGGGTGGGGATTAAAGAAAATCCATATTTTTTGCCAAACCTTGGCAACCCAAAGTCTTGGTGTTTCGAAAACAACACTTCACTATCTAGATGAGCCCTGCAGTCAAAATATCTTGGTGAAAAAACCATTTTGGACTTGAATAGGGATCCTCTTAAATCATGTAAATTTTTTTTCCATTATATGGAGATACTTCACCAAATTATTTCCACTTGTTGCAAATTGGATTGCATGGAGAGTAGGAAATGGGTAGTTTGTCTGTGTAGGATGATCCATGCGATAGAGCCAGTGTGAATTACTCCCTTACGCAAAATTGTGTTTCTCCATTGAGATCAACAATAATTCATTTGTTGGTCGATGCTAAATCACTAACCAATATTCCCATTAGGAGCCTAGCTTGGAAATATGTAGTTGATTTAGCACTTCTTGAACTAGAATCTATGAAATGGAATTAATACATCAAAATTCTTGATTCATCCCTTATCTGTCTTTATCTATGATGATCCAAATTGATTGATATGGTCAAAAAATTCTAACTCTGGCGAATACACTGTGAATCTGGGTTACAAGGCATTCATGAAATCAAATCATGATCAACCACAACGTTGATGGTGCCATTATAGGGAAACACTCTTGTCTCCTCAAATTAAAATTATACTTATGGTTGTCTTTGAATAACAAATTTCTCACTTAGGATAATTAACCCAAAAGATGATGGCATGGACCAAATCAATCTGTCTTATGCTTTGTGGATGCAGAGTCCATTTTACATATTTTCATTTCTTGTTCCTATGCAAAAAAGGTTTGGATAAGTATCCTCGATGTGTCATTTACTCCAACGATAACAAGTTGGAATAAAGGGTCATTATGAAAGTGCACATGAAATTGGTTATTAGATCATTGGATGCAATTTTATTAAGCATTCGCTTCCATATTCGTGAACAATATTTGGTGGGTGCACAATCATATTATATTTAATAATAAATTTATACTTCCTGAGATAACAAGTAGCATCACTGGAAAATTAGTCAAAAGATACAGGTCAAAGCTTAAAATGAAGAAGACAATGGTTCTTGTGATGATAGACCTTAATAAATAAATCTCATGGGGATTCTTTAATGGTTCTAACCAAGGGGATCCTCCTCACTGTGAGGTTGGTGGTGTTCTTTATTTAAATTAAAACCTTCATTATTTTCTCTGATATGCACCAGGGTATAGAACAAACATGAAAGGAGTATTCACAGGCCTATGGGTCATCTTGTATACAATGGAGCATTTGGGAATTCAAAAACTACATGTTTTGGGCACCTCCAAAGTGGTGATAGGCTAGGCAAATAATAATGCAGAAATAAATGTCTCATGCTTGAATTACATTCTCCGTGAAATCTCTTCAGAAAGAGACCCTTTTGAGTAGACATGTTATACTCATAGCTATCGATAATTGAATTAACAAGTAAATAAACTCTCCAAGGAAGCTCTTCAACTCTAAGTTGCATCTTTTGGACAATATAAACTATGGAATGACTAGGAAATCAATTCAATGGAATTCCATTTTTAAAATCAATTTTGAAGAAACACTAATTGATTGAAATGTTTTGATGAAACAATTTGTCATACAACTTTAAAAAATTTTAAAGCTGTGAATAATTTTGAAACAATCATATGGAACTCACAATTATTTTAATAAATAATTATATTTACCATATTAATACAATTATTAAATTTATTTATTAAAAATAGATTAACATAAATCAAATATAATTTTTAATTTGATTATTTATAAAATAATTTCAATATTTAATTCTTCAATATATAAATTATTTAAATAAAATGAATGTTCACAAAACTATTAATGTTTTAAAGTATAATAAAAATTTGTTTATCTAACTGAATTCAATTTTAAGTAAAATTGTATGTTCTATTATTTTAGTTCTTCTAAAATATATAAATTATTATTAAAATTTATACTATTTTTTTAAAAAAATAAATAATTTCAATATATTCTAATTTTAATATTATAGATGGTTTGGGATATTCAATACAGGTTTAAATAATATTATAAATTTTGTGTCAAGAGATATTTTCTAACTCAGTATGCAAGAGAGGATAGTAATGTTTTGTCTTATCATGTTATGTAAATATTTTGATTCAGTCAAATTACATTAATTTTTTTTAGGTAAAATAGTCAATTTACCATTGCTAATTTTCAAGCTCTAAATTTTCTCAGACCACATTTTTTACAATGGAGGTATATATATATAACCAACCTAGATCCATCTTAATTGTGGATCTACCAAGCACAGATAGGAATCAAATCTCTTGAGGTACAAACCTATTTTAGAGAGAAAATAGATTTGTTCCTTCTCAACGCTTGGGAGATATAGAATTAAGATGGATCTAGGTTGGTTCTTTTATCATAATAACATGATAATTAATTGAACATGCTTCCCTCTCATATATATATTATATATATAAAATATATATATATAAATACTAAATTATATTTTTACCTACATGGGATGTTAATGACTTCTCGTTAACAACAGAGGACATGAAATCCCACACATATCACTTGTCACCCTCATTATCACCAAGGCAAAAGAGCTGGCCACATGGTGTGATCGAAATAGAAGTAATGCAGAGGAGTAAGAGCTCCCCCATGGCTTGATTTTGGGGAATGTTGTTTAAGGTTGGTTCTAAGAGTGGGTACCAAGATATAAGGATGATGAATGCTCAATGCGAGGGAAGGATGGAGTGAGGAGACATGATATTCATATGTTACCATTATGGCAAGGTAAGGGATATTGGTGAGAGTTTTAGCCAAGCTCCTTTTAAGGATGCGGTTTCAATCATTTTTAAGGATGACTGCATGAGTGTGCTCAATACATGCTTGAGTTTATGGGGGATGGTGGATTAGGCAGAAGGCTTTCTAATTAAGCCTATTGCTCTCAACAATATCCTTCTCTAGTTTAGTCACATGGTTCTCTATCGCTTTTCCTTATTGTGCTTAATTAGGCACTAGTATTTAGTGGGAGGATAGTTGGATTGTGGACTTACTTGCTTGATTTCACATCTATGGATTTTGGTTTAGGCTACTATGAAGCTAAGGTGGGTAGGGGCCAAGTTGGACCTACTCTACTTGGTTTTGCTCTTATTCAGTGGTGTATCTAGTACGGTTTCTCAATGTTGCATAGGTTTTTACTTAGTGGAGTTGACATGACACATGGGGTTAGTCAAGCTATGGGTGAGAGGAAATGAAAAAAGGGAATAGGGCTCTTTCACACTCCATCCGTTGCTCACCCCACACATCAAAGATAAATACGATTATAGCATATGCTTGATTAAATTAATTAATATATATGCTAAATTATTAATTATATTTTATATTTATTTTGAATTACTATAAAATAAATTAAAATCATTATTGAAAATTAAAAGTATAATTTCCTCTCCACAACGAGAGAAAAGGGGTGCAAAGGGGTAAGGACATGCAAAATTCCTTAGAATGAGTGTCCATAATGAGAAAAGGTGGAAACACCAAGAGCCCATATGGTGGCAACATGGTTTCGATGGATGTTTGATGGCTAGGATGTGTGAGGTCTAGTTTAAGTCTCGATTTGGGTTGCGAGTTGTCCATACATGATAGCTATTCTAGGTGTCCAATTTCATGCAAGTTGAAGTTTTCATTATGGATGTGGATAGGGTGGGTGGTAGCCATAATAATAACAATAGGGATATTCCTTCATTCATTACTACAATAAGATTGCATAAGCGACTCTTTGGTGACTTATTTTGGTATGTACTGGTATTTTTAGTTTCTAAACACTCCATTTCCCATAATTTGGTGTTTTCCTAGTTTAGAAGTGGTTTAATTGTTAGTTTGTTGGGTGAATGGCTCACTATGTGTTTTCTTCAGTTATTAGGGCTCCTAACAAATGGAAATGTAGACATGCCTCTAGTCTATGGCGCTTTTCTAGAGATTTTTCTTCAAGAGGAACAAGGCTGGGGTGTCAAAGAAATATGATATTTGTATCTCTTTTCTCTAACCTAAGTCTTGGAAAGAACTCTCCTCACTCTACATGTGAGACTCTTTGAAGTAGCTAAGGTGTCTCATCTATTAAGGCTTGGTCCCTTGTTCTTAATTTTAGTCATTTATCTTCTCAATTTTTTATCTTCAACCCTTGGGATGTTATATTTTATGACCTTTTTTGGGTCCGTCACCCATCTTTGCCTTTTTGAACTCTTTAAATTTTGATTGTGTTTGGAAGGGTTTCTTTCCCTATTCATAGCAATAGTTTATTTTCCATTGTTCATGTTTTTTCATGTAAGTTGCAAGTGTTCCTCATAAAATTTTAGTCTCATAGGTGGTCTGGTTGGTCTTTTGGGTGTCACTTCACTTGTTTTCTCCTTTCTAGGGCTAGGGAGTATTATCTAAAAATTTTGTTACCTACTTGGTTCTTGTTACTATTCTCTTGGGTGGAACCTTAATCATTTGTCGAGGTAGCGCATCGATATGTCCCATTAGGAAAGTAGGGTATCAAAAGAGGCTAAAGGCCCTAGGTTGATGCTCGTCGCTCAATGATAAGTACAATGGTTTTGATGATGCAAACATATGTTGTGACATTTCTGATACCAAGAATGATGCTTAATACTATCATAGGTTTATCCCCAACCAACAAATGGAGATGGAAACTAGGAGTTGGGTTCCCAACAAAAGGTAGAATCGGTCGAGATAAACAAGGTACATGTAGACTATCAATTTGTATTGGAACCTGAAAACACTTATGGGTTGTGTTTTGATCGAATTTTTAGGAACACAAGAGATATTGCCCTTCATGATCGATACCATGGAGAGAGTTCAAAATTTGGAAGATAAATCTTCTGTTATTTCTAGGTGGTTAGTAGATATCACTTTCACCCCATCGAATGAGGACAATGACACACTCCCACCAATTCAGGTGGATTCCCTTTTTGAGTGTGATGCATTACATATTTATGTTTAGCTTTTAATTTTTGGTTCGATACATAACAAAAAAATCCATACTTCTTCTTATAGTCATTGTACTGAGTATATGTATATGTGTAAAATATCTAGTAAGCACAAGAATTCAATATTCTAGAGTAGTAAAATAATAATTCTTTTGAAGCATAATTTAATGACATTAAATCTGTGTTCAATTCTTCTATAATAAAACCAATAACAAATAATAACTAATTATATATTTCTTTTTCACCTTAATATGAATCTTCTTTATATATATATATATGAAAGCACAAGACTTCAATATTCTAGAATAGTGAAATAATATTTTGAAGCATAATTTAACGACATTAAATCTGTGTTCAATTTTTCAAAATAATAAACCAATATCAAATAATAACTAAATATATATTTCTTTTCACCTTAATATTGAATCTTCTCTTTTTATATATATGACTATTTTATATAATATTAATTATTTTCATAAACTATTTTTTAAATTTTATATAATAGTCTTTTTCGAAATTTATTAATCTTAATTAAAAACACAGTTACTATTTATTACATTAATTATTTTAAACTCCAAACTTCTAATTTATTTAATTCAGGATATATATATAATATATTATAATATATATAAATTAATTCGACACTTGAAATGGCACTCGATTTTGTGGGCCATGTTATTAATCTCACCTATCTTTTGTACACATAAATACGAGTGATCTAGTTGTGAGCATGTCAAGGTATTGATGAATTCCATTTTGGGTTGTAATTAATAGCACTATGTTGGTTCGTGTGTCATATCATGTTTATGCAATGGGGCGAGGTTGTGGGATGAGTGTGGTATGGAGGTTGTGGGATGATTGTGGTATGGGATGAGAACATGTTTGGTCATTAACTATAATGAATATTATGCCAGATTACTGGTTTTGGATTTCGTTGTTTTAGGACATGGAAGTATGATATTGATTCCAAGGGTTAGGAGTGAGTCAAATTGATAATCTTGTGAATTGAGATGGAAAAGAAATGATATAATGATTAATGTTAGATCTTCAATCATAGTTAACTCGGGGTATTTAATACTTTAATCACATTGATGGTTGTTATTTCAATGCCCTAGATTTAGGAATAAACTTTCATTTATTCGGGATGGGAAACAACCCTACACCTATGAACCCTCCTTTTATTATATTTTATATGCCATACATAAATAATTAAACCTTCATAATAATGGTTAAAATAATCATGTTTATACTTATTAAAAATATAGATAAGAATAAAAGTTATTTAAATTATTAATATAGTTTCATGTTAATATTGGATTTATCAAGTATTAATAGGAATTAAATATTTTTAGTTGCAATTTCTTTTAGAGTGTAAAATTTGAAAGTTTGCACTTCTAAAGATTTGATATATCTTTTAATGCTTGATAAATATGAAATTAACACACACATACCATATGTCAAATCCATGTTCAGAATAAAATGAATTATACAACTCCATTTTTAGCAATAATAATAAATGTTATAATTGTAAGTTTTATATATATATATATATTATATTTATTTATTTATTCATTTTTTAAATAGCCATGTCAACTAAGAAAATAAACAAATGAATTATGCAACTTCTTCATATGAGACTTTAATATGAATATTATTTTTAGATGCCATGTTATGAACCCAACTCAGAAAAAGATAGAAAAGATAGATCAACGACTTAAAAATCAACCTCTTCATGGGGGAAGCTGCCTTTACATTACAGAAATGAAAAATTCTTGGATGATACAAATGACAAGACCTCCTTTCCATATATATGAGTCTAAGGGGTTCAAATACATTCAGAGCCTACATGAAAAAAATATTGTAGGGGCACAACAATAACAATAATGGTCCTCTATGGGGAACAACATTAACAATAGTGGGCTTCTATGGGGCACAATAATAACAACATGGGGACTATATGGGCACAATAATACAATAAGGGGGTTGCACTAATAATAATAAGGGGTTATACTAGTAGTATACAGACCTAACATGCCTCTCTCCTTCAAAAAGTGTTGTCCTCAACGCTTGAGTAGTTTTGGATGCTTCTATATAAAATTCTCACCCTCCCATGTGGAATATTCAATGAGTAAATTATTCCATTTGATGAGATACTTTGCAATTGATTGTTTTTTTAGCTCTCGATTTCTTGTTTCTGTGATTGCTTCAGGTTCCAATATGATTTTTCCTTCCTTGTCAAGTTTTGACAATACTATTTGAACTGAGATCTTCTCACGTGTTGAATGAGTGCCCACACTTCTTCATTATTCTTCCACTAATCCCTTGCTTCGTTTATCAAATATGGTTGGATAATAGAAATGGCACAAAACTATGCTTCCACATCCTCATCCTTACTTGAGAGTGCATCTGCAACAACATTTTGTTTCCATTTTTTGTATATGATTTCAAAGTCATAACTCAACATCTTTGTGAGCTATTTTTGTTGCTCTTCTAAAGATAATCTTTTTTCTAAAAAGTATTTAAGACTATCATGATCAGTTTTTACCTTGAAGGGTCTTCCCATTATGTAAGGTCGCCATTTCTTAAGTGCATGCAGTATTGCCAACATTTTATTCTCATAGATAATTTTGTGTAAATACTTTCCTTTGATTGGATGACTTTAGAAATAAATGGGTTTGTCTTCTTGCATTAAAATAACACCAATTCCATTTCATGTGGCATCACATTCCATAACAAAGGCTTTTGTGAAGTCTGGCATAGCTAAGACCGATGCTTGGCACATTGCCTCTTTAAGATGTTCAAAGGCCTTCTTTGCTTCTAGAGTCCAAGAAAATGCATATTTCTTTAGTAATGTCGTTAGATGTGCTGATATTCTCCCATAATTCTTAACAAACTTGTGATAGTACCCTGTCAACATGAAAAATCCTCTCAGACGCTTTATGGATGTGGGAATTTTCCATTCCTTAACGGCTTTAATTTTGCTAGGGTCTACCTTAACACCTTCATGAGATACAATATGACCCAAATATTTCATCTCTTGTACTCCAAAGAAACATTCAGAGCTTTTTGCATATAATTGTTTCTCCTCCAATAGTTTGAGAACCGTGTCAACATGTTGAACATGATCCTTCCAAGACTTGTTGTAGATTAATTTATATCATCAAAAAATACTCACTCAAATTTTCTAAGGACGAGTTTGAAAATGGAATTCATCAAACCTTGAAATGTAGAAAGTGCAATGGTATGTTCAAAAGGCATGGCCAAAAATTCATAATGACCCTCATGAGTTCTAAATGTTGTTTTTGGAATGTCTTCAGTTTTCTTTCTGAATTGATGATATCCTGAACGAAGATCCAGCTTGGTGAAGTAAATTGATCAATGTAATTCATCCAATAATTCATTAATGACAGGAATGAGAAATTTATCTTTAATAGTAAGTTTGTTGAGCTACCTATAATTCGGACACACGTGTCATGATCCATCCTTATTGTGTACCAATATCACTGGAGCAGAGAAAGAACTTTGACTACGTTGAATTATACCAACCTCTAGCATTTATGTGACCATACGTTCAATTTCACTCTTTCGAAGGTTTGATGTTTGGCAGAAAACTTCCTAGAATAAAATTAATAGCATGATCATGATCACGAATAGGTGGGAGGCCTTTGGGAGTCTCAAATACCTTGGAATGATTGTCCAAAACTCTTTGTAGATCTATAGAAATAGATGATTTTGATGTGGGAACCTTTAGCAACATAATTATGTAATTAAGCCTCGTTGTTCTTTCTTTAGAAGCTTTTTCATTATGTTAGAGCTAATTATCTTTCCCGATTTCCATGTGATACCCCTTAATTCAACTTCCTTTCCTTCCAAAAAAAGAATCATGAAAAGTTTTTGAAAATTAAAAGCTATTGTACCCAAGGATTGTAGTCATTGGACTACTAGTACAACATTGGCACCACCCATTGAAATGGAAAGCATTGGGATATTCAATACATATTATACCATGGATAGCTTGATATTATGGCACTTTCGAGATCAATTTATGGTTCCTCCACTTGCAACCATCACTTGACACTTTGGTGCTAGATATAGGAAGCAATTCAATCCATTGGCTATCTTACAATGAATAAAATTATGGGTACTACCTGAATCAATGATCCAGGTGGATGTTGGTGGGCACCCACCTATCCCACTTGGACCCCCACAACTGTCTCTTTCAGTTTGTCAGTTTCCTTAATTGTAGCACAATTTACTATTTTTAGTAGTTTTTCGAGTCCTGAACTTCTGGAGCTGTTTTGAGGCCCTAAGCGATGTTTTTTGGGAAATTTGGGAGTAACATGGGTCGAATGATCCAGGTGGATGTTGGTGGCCACCCACATATCCCACTTGGACCCCCGCAACTGTCTCTTTCATTTTTTCAGTTTCTATAATTGTAGCACAATTTACTATTTTGAGCAGTTTTTTAGGTCCTAAACTTCTGGAGCCACTTTGAGGTCGTAAACGACATTTTTTGGGAAATCTAGGAGAAACATGGTTCCATGGACCAATGTTTCTCTTCCCAAAGTTGTAGTGCTCAGACAGATCTTTCTAACGAGCTATTGTATGCATCAAATGAGGATCGGGTGCCGAAGTTACGACCCCGGGAAGTTGATGTACCAACTTACCCAAAACGGGGCCCACAATTTGGCATTTCATCTTCTAGGGTTAGGTTTTGGGATGTTAAGGGTTTTCCATTGTTTCTCAACAATAAATAGGCCTTCAACCCTCATTGTAACATAGTTCAAAGGCATGTAGCCACCACATCTCTTCTCAGAGATAAGCTACCATCACCCTAGCTGGTTTATTTCCTTTCTGTTTGTAAGCATATTTCAGTATTTTAAATTAATGAAATGAGGTATTATTCCTGCTACATCTCTGTGTTTATGGTTATCTCTGTAATTTTTTGCATTCCTGTTTAAATCTGGATCAACGATATCAAAGCAGTTTGCTTTTTCTCTATTTTTCTTTGCATGTCCCCAACGAGGTTCGGATATAAGGAGTTAGGGCTTGAACTGGTCAAACCTTTGCAAGACCAGCCCCGCAAATCTTGACATATTCCCATGGTGAATGAGAAGAAAGATGAGGGGGTACGAGATCCTATCAAACTCTTGCTCGAAGAAGCCCTCGAGCGACAAGGGAACACGATGACGGACAATTTTTCCCAAATCCTTCAGCAGCTACCCAGAGGCGATGCATCGACTTCCAACAACTACTCTAGAAATGCCACACCGTTTAAGGTACAAGTTAATTTTGAAATACCCAAATTCGAGGGATAGATTGACGAAGATGCCGTAGATAAATGGTTAAATCTGTTAGAAGGGTATTTTTCTGTTCATGATTTTTTCAGTCGGGAAAAGATTATTTTCGCTCTTCTCAAAGCAGCCCCCCACATCAAGGACTAGCGGGAAACCTACTGTGAGCAGAAGGCTAAAAGTACGGGCTTACTATTTTCAACCACACCCACTTGGGATTCCTTCTGGGATGCCATCAAGGAGCAGTACCACCCTGTCAAAAGCTACGAGGACAAATACATAAAGTGGACCATGCTATGGTAGGGAAGGGACCAAGATGTGCCGGAGTTCACAAAATTTTTTCATACCCTTCACACATAGTTGGGTATCGAGGATTCTAAGCTACAACTAATACTCAAATACCGTGGCTGCCTACATAGATACATCTAGGAAGAGATGCAGTTCCTAAACATTTCCTTGCTCAGCATGACGTACCGATACACTATCAAAATCGAGCAAAAGTTCAAACAGAAGAGGCGAGACTTTGGATCTGTGAATTTAAAGACCAAAGGACAAAGCCAAGGCAGGGTGACCCAAGACAACCTGTCGAAGCCACAAGAAAAGAACAACACCATGAAGTCAAAGAAGGACATATGAAAGTGGTGCGAGTTCCATAAGAGCCCCACTCACAACACAAGTGAGTGTTGGACCAGGCAGTCACTGGTGGCCGAGTTGAAGGCTTCAGAATCAGATCCATGTTCCAACCCTGAGTCAGAACCCGATAAGGAGAATGGTAAAGGGAAGCAGATCATTGATGTGGAGCCCAACGCCACTTTTTCCACCACCAAGATCCATAAGAATGATCCCGAAGATCCAGACGTGGGAAGCGTCTTTTCCACTCACAGATGTGGGTGAAGGGTTCGCCGCTACAATTCATTGTCGACAGTGGTAGCCAAAAGAACCTCATTTCAACAGAGGTTGTGAAGCGGTTGGGCCTACTGAATACACCACACCGGCAGTCATATAGTATTGGGTGGCTTCACCAAGGACAAGATCTCCGAGTTCGCCAGCAGTGCCACCTTCCTTACAACATCAAAACCTTCACATATGAGGTATTGTGTGATGTTACACCTCTGGATGTTTGTGATGTATTATTAGGCCAGCCATACTTGTGGAGGCGACATGCCGTGTATGAGTCAAGGCCTTGTGTTTTCATTATTTCTTTGTGTAATTCATTATACAGGATAGCGGAGGTAGCCCCACGTACTGCCACCTCTTTGATCGCTCCTACGAAAGGCAGCAAGCTCATCTCACAGACTAGGAAATTTATTTTTTGTCTCGTTCACTCCCAAAGTAAGGGGAAGATGATACCCACATCCATGACCCCCCCGAAGGGTTCCTCCACACAGTAGTAGCAGCAAAGAGATACGTTCATGACATAACATAGGAGCAACTTCTCCTCACTCACAGGGGTACCACACAAGCTTCAGTTGGGCAACAAAGTCTAGTTGCATCTGCAGAAAGAACGCCTTACAAGAGCCCATCAAAAGCTCTGACCATGCCGACATGGTCCTTACACCATTACCAAGGTTGTGCGAAATAATTATTTGGAGTACATCATTCCTCCATTCCTTCACCTGCACCAAATGTGTATCTCCCTCTACCATGTTTCCCACCAGTACTGGACACATTAAAGATTGTAGAACAGCTCACCAAGGACCAAGTTTAGTAGATGGAGGAACTCAACGCAATGGGGACCATTGCTTCCTAAGGAGGGAGGAATGGTCCAGGTGGATGTTGGTGGCCACCCACTTATCTAACTTGGACCCCCACAACTGTGTCTTTCAGGTTTTTAGTTTCCGTAATTGTAGCACAATTTACTATTTTTAATAGTTTCTTGGGTCCTGAACTTCCAGAGCTATTTTGAGGCCCTAAGCGATGTTTTTTTGGGAAATCTTAGAGCAACATGAGTCCATCGACTAATGTTTCTCTTCCTAAAGTTGTAGTTCTTGGACAGATCTTTCTAATGAGCTACTTTATACATCAAACAAAGGTCAGGTGCCAAAATTACGACCCTGGGAAGTTGATGTACCAACTTACCCAAAATGGGGCCCACAATTTGGCGTTTCATCTTCTCGGGTTAGGTTTTGGGATGTTAAGAGTTTTCAATTGTCTCTCAACAATAAATAGGCCTTCGAGCCTCATTGTAACACAATTCAGAGGCATGTAGTCGTCACATCTCTTCTCAAAGATAAGCTACCATCGCCCTAGCTGGTTTATTCCCATTTCTATTTGTAAGCATATTTCAGTATTTTAAATTAATGAAATGAAGTATTATTTCCACTGCATCTCTGTGTTTATGGTTATCACTATAATTTTTTAAGTTCCTGTTTAAATCTAGATCAATCAATCAACACTATTACCTTTTTCTTCTTGATATGTCCTTCTATCTTGATAGTTTGAGGAGTGATAAGTCCGGCCAATGCATTACAAGATATGGTCGGATTCATTTATTCTTTATTTAGGGTTTGTTCCTGGTGCATATCCACTCATTTTGAGGTTTCTTGTTTTTTTTCTTCCTCCTCTTCAGAATCTATGTAAAGTAATTTATTCTCAGCACACTTATGACCTTTAGTGTATTTTCTATCACAACTGTAACAAAGCCCTTTTGCTCTTTTTTCTTCCAATTATTGTGGTGTCAACCTTGTAGGTTGTGGAAGGCTAGGTTCATAAAAACTTCCATCTTTATAGTTGTGAGTGGTAGGCTTTCTTGTTTCCATAATTTTGCTTTCCATTTCTCTTGCCAACCTGAATGCCTTCTCCAAGGAATCAGGTTCCCAAAGGTGAAACTAAGGTTGGATGTTATCCTTTAAATTTGCTATGAAGACATCAATCCTCTACTTCTCTGGAGTATAATTTACCCTTATTTTCAATTTTTGGAAGTCCTCAATGTGCTCGATCATTAAACCCTTTTGTTTGAGATTTATAAATTGGCTAAAGAATGATTTTCTCTTTGTATCCTCATAGTGTGCTATCATTTCGCCCGTGAAAATTGACTAGGTGACAAGTGGTTTATGAGAACAAAGCCCTATATACCATAAAAATTGATTCGGTTCTAAATATAAAGATGCAATACGTACCTTTTGTAATAGTTGTACATCATGTAGATCAAAATATTTCTCCTTCTGTAGTATCCATGTGATGGGATCCTTACCATCAAACTTCCTCATATTGATCTTTGAAATATGGTGTGTCTTTCCGTCATTAGAAGGCCTTTCTTGTAGCAGCTTTGTCCCACCTTCCTTCAAAACTTCCATTTATTTCTTCAAATATTCCATGCCTTTCTTCAAATCTGCTTCCCTACATAGATATTATCTTCCATGGCACATATAAATATATTTATCTTAGTTTCGATCGCATTCTTGAAATCATCCATCCAATTTCACTTACTAGGTATTTCTATTTTCTTGATTCGAGTCATTCTTTTTCTCTATTTTAGCAACTCGATCTTTAATCTATTGTATCTCTAAAATTTCAGATCTCCAAGGTTTGAAATTTTGACCTACAGTAGCCCTCTATGTTCTCTTTCCAATGCTACCAATCTAATTGAAATTGGATTCCCCAAGAAAGAGTTATGCCCACTCTCTCAATATGACCTGATTATATATGTTTTTAGTAGAGCAAACTTGTAGGAAGTTCGACGTGTCACTATTTAGACCTTCAGACCTGAAAAAATTACACAAAGAATTACAGTCCATCCTCTTTCTGCAACTTCTTATGAAATTTCAATCTGATGCTCAGAGAGAAAGTTATGATGCTTTTCCCAAGGTCACTTGTTTGGGATGTAATTCAACAGCCTGGAGAAACACTAAATGTCTTGGAGAATATCTTCCACAATATAGTGAAACAAGATCTGAAATGTGGGCCAAAGCTTCAACATGATTTCTACTCAAATGGTTGTTAATTTCAGAATCTGAACCTTCATAGAAAAAAATTATAGCGAAAATTCCACGATGACCTGTTTGAGATGGAATTCTGGAGCTTGCAAAAAACCTAACTTCCTTAGATCATACCTTTGAAAATATAGCAAGACAAGATATGAAATTAGGACTCGAGGTTCAAAAAGCATTTGGTTCAAATGGCTTTTTTTTTAGCTTTTGAAAAACGTTATAGCAAAAATGCCACGATGACCAGTTTGGAGTAGCGAAACCCTAGAATCCAAAGCTCTCATACCGAATGTTATGAACCTAGCTCACAAAAAGATAGAAGAGATAGACCAATGACTTAAAAATTAGCCTCTTCAAGGGGAAACCTCCTTTACATTACATAAATGAACAATTTTTGGATTATACAAATGACAAGACCTCTTTTCTATATATAGGAGTTTAAGGGATCTCAATACAATCAAAGCCTACATAATAATAATATTGTAGGGGCACAACAATAACAATAGTGGACCTCTATGGGGTACAACAATAACAATAGTAGACTTCTATGCGGCACAATAATAACAAATGGGGACTATATGGGCACAATAATACAATAAGGGGGTTGCACTAATAACAATAACGGGTTATACTAGTAGTATAGGGACCTAACATGCCACATATCAATTTCATATTTAATAATGAAGGAATTACACATCTCCCTTGTATTAAAAAATAAAAAAATTATAATGGAATTAGAAATATTTCAGTTTTAATTACTTTATTTTTTTTATATAAAATTGACATAAAATTTCGATCAGAGTGGCGCTGTGGGGCCTCAGACCTAGGTGGAGTGGTGTTGTGCAGTGTGGTCCCACCCACGCTGGAGGGCCCATGGCCTTGGGCAGCCAAGGCCGAGCTCAACCATGGCTGTTGAAGGTCTTGGTCTTAGGCGGCATAGTGTTATGCAGCGCTGCCTCCCCAAACCTGAGGCCCCAAGGCCCTAGGCAGCCAAGGCTGAGCTCGATCATGGCCATGGGGCCTCGGCCTGGGCGGGGTGGCACCACCCTACCCAAGCCCGAGGCCATGTGGTCCTTAGCGGAAGGTCAATTCCTAGAATAAACCTAGGCCACCCAAGGCATAAAAATTGTGCCATGTGTGACATAGGTCGATTCCGGGAATCAGCCTGAGTCGCTTGGGGCAAAAATATTTAATTTGCTTTTTGATTTATATTTTTTTAAGTTTTCTTTTAATTTAAATTTGTTTTTATTATTTCTTATGATTTTTTTTTTAATTTTTAATTTTAATTAATTTATTTATTTATAAATTTTTTAAAATGTGTGGTTTTTGTTAAGTTTTAATTTTTTTAATAACTTAAAAAAATGGTTTTTTCATGCATCTATTTTTTTTGGTTATTTTTTTATGTTCATAAATTATGTGTTTTTTGGAAATGTTTATATATTATTTTTTGTTTAAATTTTTAGTTTTTACAAGTTAATTTTGTTTTTTTTTTGTCTTTTTAATATATTTTTTTTATATTTGATTTATTTTGTCTTGTTTTTTTTTTATTGTTTTTATTACCAACTTGAAAATCACTAACATTTAAAAAAAAATCCACACTTGATACATTTGAAAATTTAAGTGTAAAAAATGAGCCCTCTAAACAAAAAGGGTTGATGTTGCAACAACGATTTTCAAAATTAGCATGCAAATCACTAACAATTTAGAAAATGTTAATACTTGATACATACAAAAATTTAAAGTGTAAAAAATAATCCCTCTTAAAAAATGGGTTGATGCTCCATCAACACTTTTCAATATCAACATGAAAATCACTAACATTTAAAAAAATGTTTATACTTGATACAATTGTAAAAAATATGCTAAAAAAAAGGTGTATTCTCAATAACCACTTTTCAAAATCACATGATTTTTTTACTGCCTCAAAAAAATAGGTAATCAATAATTTTCTTGTTTGATTGGTAGGTTTGTTAACCATAGAAAGGGTGAGCAACCCCAGTTGACTTACTATGTAGAATTAATTTTTGAACTAAATTTGCATAAGAGAATGATGGGTTGGAACAATGAAACTCAAATTTGTGAAGGCCCGACTTGTGATAATATCAAAACCATATTGAAAATGTGCCTGAATACTGGACACCACATACCAATACTAGATAACTAAATGATATACCCACAATCTCAACAATTTGGGAGGATGTAGTGGGTAACACAACGACCAGCTCGAAGGAGGGACCCATCATTGTGTTATGGAGAAATAGAAGAAAGAACATGGGCACCTACTGACGAGCCCCAAAATCGCAACAAGAATGTTGCAACTCTCAAGGCTACCAACTTAAATTATCAACCTAAGGTTCATACAAACTTAAGAGGTGTCACCACTGTATATGCAACATACAATGTGTCCATATTTTGTTGATCTGATGCAATAAAGTGAATATCATGAAATAGAAAACTAACCTAATTGCATAAATGGAAACATTAGTCTACTTGTATAATGTAAATTAATACTCTAACTATAGAATGTGGAATGTTGTTTTGAAAAAGGAAATTTGATCTTTTCAATAATAATGCTTGTAACCGAACCTTAAGGAAGCATGAATTCAAGAATAAAGTATAATCTATTTTCATTAATGAATCACCCTTTTTATCATTGTGTTCAAGGAAAATTAGCTTTAGTAACAAAATCCATTTACATTTCATAAGAAAACATTTATTGTTATTCAAACGTGGAAATATGTCTTCTAATTTTGATTGTAGATTTGTACTTGCAGTGAAGGAAAGTTGGGTCTAGAGTGGCCTTTGGTCTTCCTCAATCATGGATTCAGAGCCTAGGGGTCATGATTCAAGACTAAGAGACAAAAACCAAGCTTTTGGAGCAAATTTGGTCAAGTTTAAATGTGCTACAAGATGTCTACAAGAGTGCTACAGGAGGTGCTACAGGAGGCTCTATTTTTCTATAGGAGGAGGTACCTTGATAAATGCCCAAGTAAATCAAATAATACTCAGATGGGATTTATTATTATTATTAATTATGATGTCTTAATACTCCATTCCAAGTGGAATCACTGCAAATAATCTTGTTTAAGCGTGCTAAAAAAGCATAAAATTACTACTCTAAAAACTGGATATTCAAAAACTAGTGAGCTAGTTCATCTACCAAATGCCTAAACTAATCAAGTGAAAATTATATGGGGTAAATTTTCTTATTAAATTAAATTTTTTTATGACCCAATACAAGTGGAATAAACTTAAATGAATCTCATTAACATGTTCTAAAAGATAGCATAAAATTACTACTACTTTGCTACAAGGGACTTCAAACATTCTAGATTTGTGAACTAGTAAACCAAACCAAGTAGTTGAATCATGAATATGTATTTTCAAAGTTGTTCTAAGGATGCATCATTCTTGTTACTCTGTAAATAACATGCAAAACAAATCACTTCAATAATTTAGCCAATGTAACCTACAACAAAAGAAGCATGAATAGTAAATGCAGAAATAAAAGATGCAAGTGAAAAAGACATTCAAATGACATAAAGAAATTATACAAGAGAGCTCTAAGGCTCCTGGAATGGACAAGCTCAAGGAAACATAGAGTGATAATAAGGAAACCAAGCTTTAGAAGCTAAAAATGGCACTAAACTTCATTATTTGAATCAACCCAAGTACATCCTTGCTAGAAACGAAAGTGAAGCTACTAAAGAACAAGTTTTCTCCACAAGAAGACTAAGAAATACATGCCCCTAGAGGCTAATTCGAATTGGTAATTATACAAAGTGATGAAGAAACATTCTCCTTGAAAAGAAGAATCTTTCCCCTCCAAAATACCTCAAATAGTGGATCTGGATCCCAACACTAGCAATCTTCATTAAATGATAGGGAACACATTCATAGATTCTCTCAAACACTAGAGCTCCAGAATTTGTAAATAATTTCATGATATTTTATTCATTTATTATCCAATCTTGATCCTTTTGTAGTAGAGAGAAATTCCCTAGATTATCTCCTCCTCCAAATCTTCATAATCTGCCCAATATTCTCACAATATTTTGCAAAAATAAATAATATTAGGCACAAAATGCAATTATATCTAAACCTTCCTAATGCACATATTAAAGTTAAAAATATATCAACAGAGGTTTAATGTCTTGAAATTTATGTCTAATTTAGAGGCCCATCACCTACAATAACCAAATGGGCTGCCAAGCCAAAACGATAAACAAAAGCCAATGAATTGACAAGAAAAGCTAAATTAGAGAGGTTAGAAACACATAGAAGGTATTTTAAAGAAATTTCTAAGCTTCGATGTTGGTATCCAGGAGCCAAGGGAGAGTAGGAAATTGTATGCAATCCTACTAACAATATTGAAAACCCTCCACCCTGGAAAAAATTCCCTATGTTTATAAAGGAAAACCAACAATTGAAGATCAAATGGGCAGGGAAGAAGGCCCATGTGAGAAGAAACCAAAGAAAGGCAAGTGTACATCATGGCACACGTGTTAACACCCACTTTAAAAGCCCAGTTCATGTGCACTCTTCCCTGAGATGAATCCGTGATCAACTATGATGGCCCGAAACTACAAATAGAACGAATTTCTCACTGAGGTCCCTCTCCCACCACTTTCCCACATTTAAACTTATTTAACAATGTTGGATGTGTTTGAGCCTTAAGGTGGTGTGAACGCCACATGTGGATGATGTACATACAGGTGGTGAAGTTGGCTCTCATCCCCATGCACACCTTCATTTTTTTCTCTGACATTTCACGCATGTTAATCATGCTTACTAACATGCCTTTGGAACCTTAAGGTCACCCCATCGGCGACTACTTTGTTTAGATTGAAATGTTGAAAGGAAATAGGTTAGCATTCCAGCATGAGACTCATAAGTAAATGGAAAAAACATGAAATTTTCTAGTGAATTAATCACTTAACATTTCATTTCATGTCAATAGCCTAAGGGAAATTCATCGCATGGAATCCAAATTTGGACAGAGTTATGATATCAATTTGTAAGCAATGCATTGTATAATATCAATTTGTAAGCAATGCATTGATAGAAAAAATTAAGAGAGGTCACAGAGAAATTACACAACTCAAATCACACTCACACTCTGTTTTATTATTGTTCACAATACTTACAATATATAGGACATAATAGACTGACTTTGACACATTTAGATCATGACTATGACTCGTACATAGGAATAAACACCTTCTAGACTCACACCTAAGGACTCACAGTGATACCTACACATGACATGGAAGCATTACTTCCAACGCCCTCCCTTAATGCTTACATGGAAAACATTAAAAACACACATTAAAATAATAATATAACATATGTCTAACTAGTCTTCATCGGCACTCACATCCACTCTAGAATCCCACAAACACCACTCTTTCTTCACCACCACATCTTTAAGTTGTCACTTGAGCTCCATTTAAAACAAAACTGCTCCAGACCATCTTTGATGTACTTTGCAGAATTGGTGCTTCCTGACCTCCTAAAGCATGATGAGCTAGTCTCAGTACTGAACCATCCTATTGAAATACATATATAGGATGGCCTCTTAAACACATCATCAAATTAACTTGTAAGCTAATGTTCTTGGCTCCACACGACGCCACTAGATTATAACAAATTATACATAATCAAATTAGTGATATGTTCTTGTGTCACTATATGCATCAAGAAGCACCAATTTCAAAATATGTAAATCTATTCAATAATTGGTTCTTCATGTGATTTTTACCAACAACTCCTTTTCACCAATAAAATTTTACAACCAATAAAAAAAAATTCACACAATTATTTGATTATTTATTTTAACACACAAATAAGCCACGAACTTATATGAAGATTGTAGTATCACACTGTTAAACATCGCTATCACATCCCTCCATTAAAAAATTATTTCATACCCATGGGATCTTGCTGTGTGTGATTGGGGCAAGGAGCTTCTTGTCATTAAAATATTGTTTGCGTAGGAAGGAGATCAGGGGATCATCGCACCGAACCTTGCAAATTGTTGCTCCATCTTTGGCCATCAAGAACATATATTGCTTTAAATGCAATCAACTATCTGTTCTAAATGACAGCCATACCCATGATGGCGATACCCACCTTTCTGCCGACAATATGGGTAATTGATAATCTAATACTTCCCCATCATTAAATGTAAAGAGAACTTTTTCTCAGCCACTCGTAACTGCGTATATTTCTTTTGACCTTGACTACAAATGTGAAGGGTGAAGCCATAAACCATGTATGTGGAAGGCCAGAGGACCATCGTGCGGACAATATCTTTCATAGGCACCTAACCACTATAGAGCCATCGCAATAATATGACATGATAACATGTCATTGGTAGTGTCACTAGAATTGACGAGCGAGTTAAATTTAGTGGTATTGGCTCTGAGTTCATCATGCCACAAAGCAATGTTATAAAGAAAATGCCTTGTCTTCCCCTAAAGTCCTTTGCCGTTGAGGATGATGTTGATATCTTGGCTCGGCTCAAATATTGTTATGAAACTAGATCACAAAAAGATAGAAAAGATAGATCAACGCCTTAGAAATAAGCCTCTTCGAGGGGGAAACCTCTTTTACATTACACAAATGAACAATTCTTGGATGATTCAAATGAGAAGACCTCCTTTCTATATATAGGAGTCTAAGGGGTCATAATATAATCAGAGTTGACATAACAATAATAATGTAAGGGCACAATAATAACATAATGGGCTTCTATGGGGCACAATAATAACAATATGGGGACTATATGGGCACAACAATATAATAAGGGGTTGTACTAATAACAATAAGGGTTACACTAGTAGTATAGGGACTTAACATGCCCCTCTCCTTCAAAAAGTGTTGTCCTCAATGCTTGAGTAGTTCTTGATGCTTCTATATAAAATTCTTGTCCTCCAATGTGGAATCCTCAGCTGGGTAAGTTCTTCGACTTGATGAGATACTCTGAAATTGATCGATTTTGTAGCTCTCAGGTTCTTGTTTCTCTGACTCCTCCAGGTTCCAATATAATTTTTCCTTCCTCGTCAAGGTTGGCAATATTTTTTGAACTGGGATCTTTTGCAACTTTTGAATGAGTGGCCACATTTTTCATCCTTCTTCCATTCATCCCTTGCTTCATTTATCCAATTTGGTTGGATAATATAAATACCACAAAACAATGCTTCCACATCCTCATCCTTGCTTGAGAGTGCATCTGCAACAAAATTTTTCTTTGTTGTTTTGTAGATGATTTCAAAGTCATAACCCAACATATTTGTGACCCAATTTTTCTGTTCTTCTAAAGGTACTCTTTTTTCTAAAAAGTATTTAAGAGTATCATGATTCATTTTTTACCTTGAAGTGTCTTCCCATTCGATAAGGTCGCAAGTTCTTAAGTGCATGTAGTATTGCCAACATTTCCTTTTCATAAATAGCTTGGTTGAGATGTAGCTGTAAAAATACCCAATCACCCACATGAAAACTTATTTCACTGTAATGTTGATTTGCCTGTTGTTTCATTCGATTCTGCACCAAAGTGGTGTTATCCTGTAAAAGTTGGAGAACTTGTTCTTGATGTTCGATGTGATCTTTCACTGCTTGAATCTTTTTCTTCTTCATATTTCCTTCTATAATGAGAGTTTGAGGAGTGGTAATTTCTTCCAATGCATTACAAGATATGGTCGAATTCATTTCTTGATGCTCGATGTGATCTTCACTTCTTGAACATTTTTCTTCTTGATATGTCCTTCTATATTAATAGTTTGAGGAGTGGTAATTTTGGCCAATGCATTCAAGATATGGTCAGATTCATTTCTTCTTTCTCGATGTGATCTTTCACTTCTTGAACCTTTTTTTCTTGATATGTCCTTCTATATTGTGAGTTTGAGGAGTGGTAATTCTTGCCAATGCTTTACAAGATATGGTTAGATTCATTTCTTCTTTCTCTGGGGTTGGTTCCTGGTGTGTATCCTCTTCTTTTGATGTTTATTGATCCTTTTCTTTCTCCTCTTCATAATATATGTAAAATAATTTCTTCTCAGCACACTTATGACCTTTAGTGTATTTGCTATCATAATTGTAACAAAGCCCTTTTTCTCTTTTTTCTTCCAATTGTGTCGTGTAAAACTTATAGCTTATGGAAGGCTAGGAGAAAAACACTTCCATAATTATAGTCATAAGTGGTGCTATTCCTTGATTCCATAATTTTTCTTTCAATTTTTCTTGCCAACCTGAATGTCTTCTCCAATGAATCAAGTTTCCAAAGATGAACCTTATGCTGAATGCTATCTTTTAAAGTCCCTATGATGACATCAATCCTTTGATTCTTTGGAATATCATTTACCCATATATTCAATTTTTGAATGTCCTTAATGTGCTCTGCCATTGAACCCTTTTGTTTGAGATTTATCAAATGGCTAAAGAAGGTGTTACTCTTTGTATCCTCATAATGTGCTATCATTTCTTCCGTGAAAATTGACCAAGTGACAAGTGCTTTACGAGAACAAAGCTCTCTATACCATAAAAATTGATTTGCTTCTAAATATAAAGATGAAATATGTACCTTTTGTAACAGTTGAACCTCATGTAGATCAAAATATTGCTCCATTTGTAGTATCCAATTTAACAAATCCTTGCCATCAAACTTCCTCATATCGCCTTTTCTTGATTTTAGGAGCTTGATATTGAAACAACTGTAACTTAGTAATTTTAGATCTCCAAGTTCTAAACTTGCGTCATGCAGTAGCCCTCGGAGTCCTCTTTCTAACCCTGCAAGTCTGATCAAAATGAGATTCTCCAAGGAAGAGTTATGCAAAATCTCCCACGTTGACCTAATTATAGATTAGTTCAATATAGCGAACTTGTACGAAGTACCACGTCTCACTCTTTCGACCTTATTATCTAAAACTGATCTACAGAAAACTACAGGCTGTCCTATTTCTAAAAATTCTTATGCAAGTTAAATGTGAAGCTCAGAACAAAAGTCATGACAATTTTCCTTAGGTCACCTGTTTGGAATGTAATTCGGGAGTCTGCAAAAACCATAAATTCCTTCGATCATATATCCGAAAATATAGCGAACCAAGATATGATATTCAGACCTAAGGTTCAAACTGATGTCATCTCAAATGGGTTTTTGTTTTAGCTTCTGAAACATTGTAGAGAAAATGTTATAGCAAAAATTACATGATGCCTTGTTTTAGATGAAATTTTGGAGCTTGCAAAAACCCTAATTTCCTCAGATCATATCTCTGCAAATATAGTGGGACAAGGTCTGTAATTCAGATTCCAGGCTCAGCGTGATTTTTTCTCGAATGGGTTTTTTGTTTTTCTTCTAAAACATTGCAGAAAAAAAGTTATAATGAAAATGTCACAATGACCTGTTTGGAACAACAAAACCCTAGAATCCAAAGCTCGATACCAAATGTTCTGAAACCAGCTCACAAAAAGATAGAAAGATAGATGAACGCCTTAGAAATAAGCCTCTTTGAGGGGGAAACCTCCTTTACATTACACAAATGAACAATTCTTGGATGATTCAAATGACAAGACCTCCTTTCTATATATAGGAGCCTAAGGGGTCATAATATAATTAGAACCGACATAACAATAGTACTGTAAGGGCACAATAATAACAATAGTGAGCTTCTATGGGCCACAATAATAACAATATGGGGACTACATGGGCACAACAATATAATAAGGGGGTTGTACTAATAACAATAAGGGGTTACACTAGTAGTATAGGGACTTAACATGCCCCTCACCTTCAAAAAGTGTTGTCCTCAATACTTGAGTAGTTCTCGATGCTTCTATATAAAAATCTTGTCCTCCCGTGTGGAATCCTCAGTGGGTAAGTTCTTCGACTTGATGAGATACTCTAAAACTAATCGATTTCATAGCTGTCGGGTTCTTGTTTCTGTGACTACTCCAGGTTCCAATATGATTTTTCCTTCATCGTCAAGTTCAGGCAATATTTTTTGAACTGGAATCTTCTGCAACTTTTGAATGAGTGACCACACTTTTTCATCGTTCTTCCATTCATCCCTTGCTTCGTTTATTCAATCTAGTTGGATAATAGAAATACCACCAAACAATGCTTCCACATCCTCATCCTTTCTTGAGAGTGCATCTGCAACAACATTTTTCTTTGATTTTTTGTAGATGATTTCAAGGTAATAACCCAACATATTTTTGACCCAATTTTTCTGTTCTTCTAAAGATACTCTTTGTTCTAAAAAGTATTGAAGACTAGCATGATCCATTTTTACCTTGAAGTGTCTTCCCATTAGATAAGGTCATGAGTTCTTAAGTGCATGTAGTATTGCCAACATTTTCTTTTCATAAATAGCTTCCTTGAGATGTAGCCGTAAAAATACCCAATCGCCTACATCAAAATTTCTTTCACTGCAATGTTGATCTGCCTGTTGTTTCATTCGATTTTGCACCAAAGTGGTGTTATCCTTTAAAAGTTGGAGAACTTGATCTTGATGCTCGATGTGATCTTTCATTGCTTGAATCTTTTTCTTCTTGATATTTCCTTCTATCTTGATAGTTTGAGGAGTGGTAATTCTGGCCAATGCATTACAAGATATGGCCAGATTCATTTCTTCTTTCTTGATGTGATCTTTCACTTCTTGAATCTTTTTCTTCTTGATATTTCCTTCTAGCTTGATAGTTTGAGGAGTGGTAATTCTAGCCAATGCATTACAAGATATGGTCAAATTCATTTCTTCTTTCTCGATGTGATCTTTCACTTCTTGAACCTTTTTTTTCTTGATATGTCTTTCTATATTGCGAGTTTGAGGAGTGGTAATTCTTTCCAATGCATTACAAGATATGGTTGAATTCATTTCTTGATGCTCGATGTGATCTTTCACTTCTTGAACATTTTTCTTCTTGATATGTCCTTCTATCTTGATAGTTTGAGGAGTGGTAATTCTGGCCAATGCATTACAAGATATGGTCAGATTCATTTCTTCTTTCTAGATGTGATCTTTCACTTCTTGAACAATTTTTTCTTGATATGTCTTTCTATCTTGCGAGTTTGAGGAGTGGTAATTCTTGCCAATGCTTTACAAGATATGGTCAGATTCATTTCTTCTTTCTTTGGGGTTGGTTCCCAGTGTATATCCTCTTCTTTTGATGTTTCTTGGTCCTTTTCTTTCTCCTCTTCATAATCTATGTAAAATATTTTCTTCTCAACACACTTACGACCTTTAGTGTATTTGCTATCATAATTGTAACAAAGCCCTTTTTCTCTTTTTTCTTCCAATTTTTGTCGTGTAAACCTTGTAGGTTGTGGAGGGCTAGGAGAAAAAACACTTCCATAATTATAGTCATAAGTGGTGGGATTCCTTGATTCCATAATTTTGCTTTCAATTTTTCTTGCCAACCTGAATGCCTTCTCCAATGACTCAGGTTCACAAAGACGAATTTTATGTTGAATGCTATCCTTTAAAGTCCCTATGAAGACATCAATCCTTTGATTCTTTGGAATATTATTTACCCTTATATTCCATTTTTGAATGTCCTTAATGTGCTCTGTCATTGAACCCTTTTTCTCAAGATTTATCAATTTGCTAAAGAAGGTGTTACTCTTTGTATCCTCATAATGTGCTATCATTTCTTCCATGAAAATTGACCAAGTGACAAGTGCTTTACGAGAACAAAGCCCTTTATACCATAAAAATTGATTTCATTCTAAATATAAAGATGCAATATGTACCTATTTTAATAGTTGAACCTCATGTAGATCAAAATATTGCTCCATCTATAGTATCCAATTTACCAGATCCTTGCCATTAAACTTCCTCATATCTCCTTTTCTTGATTTTAGGAGCTGGATCTTGAAACAACTGTAACTCAATAATTTCAGATCTCCAAGTTATAAAATTGCGTCGTGCAGTAGCCATCAAAGTCCTCTTTCTAACCCCGCAAGTCTGATCAAAATTAGATTCTCCAAGGAAGAGTTATGCAAAATCTCCCACGTTGACCTAATTATAGATTAGCTTAGTATAGCGAACTCGTACGAAGTACCATGTGTCATTATTTTGACCTTATTACCTGAAACTGATCTACAGAAAACTATAGGGCATCCTATTTCTGAAAATTCTGACACAATTTCAATGTGATGCTCAGAACAAAAATTATGATGATTTTCCTCAAGTCACTTGTTTGGAATGTAATTCGGGAGTCTGCAAAAACCCTAACTTCCTTAGATCATATATCCGAAAATATAGCAAGCTAAGATATGAAATTTGGACCCTAGTTTCAGACTGATTTCTTCTCAAATGGGTTTTTGTTTTAGCTTCTGAAACTTTGTAGAGAAAATGTTAAAGAAAAAATTACACGATGCCCTGTTTTAGATGAAATTCTGGACCTTGCAAAAACCCTAATTTCCTCAGATCATATATCCGCAAATATAGTGAGACAAGATCTAAAATTTGGACCCAAGGCTAAGCACAATTTTGTCTCAAATGGGGTTTTCTTTTTGCTTCTAAAATGTCGCAGAAAAAGTTATAATGAAAATGTCACGATGACCTGTTTGGAGTAGTGAAACCCTAGAATTTGAAGCTCTCATACCAAATGTTCCGAAACTAGCTCACAAAAAGATAGAAAAGATAGATCAACACCTTAGAAATAAGCCTCTTCGAGGGGGGAACCTCCTTTACATTACACAAATGAACAATTCTTGGATGATTCAAATGACAAGGCCTCCTTTCTATATATAGGAGTCTAAGGGGTCATAATATAATCAGAGCCGACGTAATAATAATAATGTAAGGGCACAATAATAACAATAGTGGGCTTCTATGGGGCACAATAATAACAATATGGGGACTACATGGGCACAACAATATAATAAGTGGGTTGTACTAATAATAATAAGGGGTTACACTAGTAGTATAGGGACTTAAAAAAATATAAAACACATAAATAAATATGAGACAGGTCGTTCAACTGATGACCACATCTAATCTCTCCAAAGTTGATAAGAACTCTATCAAGGGCACTTGTAAAACACCTCGTTGAGTATCGATGATGCTTTTGCCAGATATTTAGAAAAATTATATCTCCTGATAGATCGGAAATGTTGCCTCCGCAATATTGGAAGATGAATACTTTCTTCATTCTCGGCCAAGCTTAGGATCCAATCCTGTTGGCACTGCTCTATAGCTTCTGCACTTTACAACTGACCGCAGATCCACTCATCACATTGTTGCTCTAAGACGTCTTGCTGGCTGGGCCATTGTTATAGATGTGACTATTGATAGGTTTTTATAAGCCATGGAATAGACGGCACCAAGTGTTCTATTCACAACTTGAGATCCAATATTGTTCACACCCACAATGAACAAATCTACACATCAAACACACAGAAAATCAAGATCTATTTAAGAAACAAATCGACGCACAAACTCACTAAAAATAAATTGTCACACATTAAACATAAACTGTCACACACCTATACTAATATGTATAGAAACAATAACATTAAGGCTCTCCCACATCTTCTTGGCCCTATTTTCAAGGATTCAGGCTAGAATAGGCTCTAATACCATGATAGAAAAAATTGAGAGAGATCATAGAGCAATTATTCAACACAAATCACACTGACACTCTGTTTTATTATTATTCACAATAGTTACAATATATAGGACATAATACACTGACTTTGACGCATCTATATCATGACTATGACACATACATATAAATCAACACCTTCTGAACTGACACCTAGAGACTCACAATAACCATTACACAGGACATGGAAGCATTACTTCCATCAAAAAATACAACAATTACACAGAACATGGAAGCATTACTTCCATCCAGAAATACTTTGTTTGAATTGAAATGTTGAAGAAAAAAATTAACATTCCAACCTAAGTAAATAGAAAACACATAACATTTCCCAATGAAATAATCAATTAACTTGTCATGTCAATAGCCTAAGGGCAATGCATCGTGCATCGCATTGAATCCAAATTTGGACTAGAGTTATGATATCAATTGGTAAACAATGCATTATATGACATCAATTTGTAAGCAATGCATGGTATGAAATCCTTACGTGGGTTAGAGTTACCAATTGTGATAGAAACTCAAACACTTGGTCTTTGCTTATTCCAAGGGCATAAAACCTAAAAGGAATTCAGTTTTATGTATTCTCATGCCTGGAAATATTAATAATCCTATATTTTTTTTTCTTATCAATATATTATTTAATGCTCTTTTAGTACCTTTTCTCATTTTATGAAAGTAATACATGAACGCATCTTCCAATTAAGAGGCATCTTTCAATATTCAATTGTCGATATTTGGAATATAGACATCATTAAATGTAGATCACTTTCCGGCCATAAGAATTATACGCGGCAGATACAACCTTTCAGAGCAATCGTCTATAATGAGATTTTTTGAAAGTTTTTTTTGGTGGTTTTTTCGATCAAAATCCGGCAGCAATTTATTGGAATTGCAAGTTTGATAGCTAGTTTCTGCACAATTAATTCAGGGTGCTGAATCTAAATATGCAGTTAAAAAACCATTTTAACTGCAACAAATCAAGATTTAACCTCAATTTCCTCCACCAAATTCCTGAATCTCCAAAAAATCACATTATAAACAACTCCCAGATCATAGTAAGGGATTCGAAATTACTTCTTAATTTTGTTAGTCAAGTACGGGAAGGAAAGCTTGGTATTCACTTATGTTGTGACATTATTTAAAAATGGTGCGATTTCGGGAAGAAGCGTGCTTTATATATTATATTAATTAATATTATAGTTATATTATTAGATCGTGTTATTTGTCATTGCAACCTACGTGGAGAAGTTATTATTAAACTCTCTCACCCATTTGGAATAACATTTATTAACAATTTATATTATAACAATTTATATTACGACATTTAAGAGTTGGATGGCTCAAATCTGACTGTATAAACAAATAATTGAATTTAGTTGGATGACGGAAAGCTGAAATCTGTCCACCTAAAACAATTTGCAATTCTTCAAAATATGGACTTGTTCTTCTCTAACGACACGTGTTTAAAATTTTAATTATTTCCAATTTTATAAAAGTTCATAAATCTTTGCAATTGCATTGAAGTTTTTCCTCATATTTTATTTTATTTGGAAAATTTGTTTACTCCTATTCCTAAATTGATTGTGTTTGGAGATCTCAAGTTTTAATTATTCTTCAAATCAACTATATTCTAAGTTAGATCAATATAGAAGGTATCATTTCTTATTTTAATGTTTCTCTTTTAAGTTTTTCAATATTAATTATAATTAAGATAATTTATTCGTTCATAAAACAAAATATGATATTATATCACGAGGAAACGTACATCATGGTGTGCATCGGTATTATATATTTAGTGAAATGATAAAAATTAATTAAAATAATTTTATGATTAATATTGAATTCGGAAGGGTAATAAGAATAACAATGATCATATTGTTTTTTTTTTTTAAATTGAAATTAGTGCAACATAAATTATGTAATTTTTAAAACTAGTGTAGTTATATAAATTTATGTATGGTTGGTAAATGATTGTTAAAATTGAAAAAATGAGAACAATTAACTATATTATAACTTAGTCTTAAGACGCAGCTTAATTACTAGGCAGAGTGAAATGAAGTTCAAATCTCCCACTTACTTTTGCTTTTAGAAACCTAGAAGTTAGAAGTTATAGTGGTAGCAGTCAAAATCTGGTTCAATTGTTGATTCTTCTAGTAAAAAGAAAAACTTTATTATAACTTTATTTAAAATAAACATATATACATTTAAAAAAAAGGGTAAACAATGGAGAATCACCTCCATTTTATGATGGATATTCTTAATTTGTAAATAGGTTTTATTACAATACCATGACTTATCAATACCACATGTCCAAAAACTTATAACTCATTTCATATACACTTGTTCATATCAATTGATGGGACCCAGCCCACGCTGGCGGGCTTTAGCACTTTTAACTCTCCACCTGTATGCCTACGTGTTTGTCTGCACCGTTGATATTTTCCCGCGCCTACCTTCGGTAGCTGAGGAATTTAATGCTCGTAGTTATGGCTCCGTCCTTGCCTTGGTGTTGGTAGATAATCTAACCCTAACTCCGCCTTCGCGATACTTCGGTCACTTGTTGTTTCACCTGGAGGGTTTCTGGAGCTCTGCGAAATGCACTGGTCTATGGATTTGTTGACAACTCCTGGTTCTGTATTGTGGTTCAATGGTGACGGGCTGTCTTTCTTCTGGTTCTGTTTATGGCGAGGAATGCTTTGGTATTTCTGTTCGGTTGTTTATGCTGTCACTGTGCCTGTGCGTGTCTCCAATTGTTTGCTGTGGCCCTGGTTCTGGTCTGATGTCTATTCTTTCTCTGTGTATGAAATTTGTGCCTCTGTTCTGGTTCTTGTTTATACTTTGGATGCCCAACTCGTGGTTTCGAAAACTGTTGCTGCTTCGCTGTCCGAGCAGATCGATGGCAACGCGTGGAAGACTTTTAATTCAGGTAAGCTATCATTTCCCTGATTCAATCTTTGGTTTTCTGTCGTCTAGAGTCTAATCCGCTGGCTCCTCTGGTCGTTCAGTTACTTATGGCGTCTCTGGTTCCGGTTTGGTGGTCTCTCTACACACAACTTTCAGGTAAACTCTCATTACCCTTTGCTTGCTTATCTGTTCAAGTTGGTTATGGTTCAAATCGAGGGTTTCATACCCTATGTTCAGCAAGCTCTAATATATGTCATTGGTTTGATTGCAGGTCTCTCTCTGGGACCTGGAGGACGCACGGTTCGACCTTTAGCTATATTTTGAAATCCAAAAATAATCCTGGGTAGGCCTGGAACCTTTGCATATATGTTGTTTCTGGTCAGTCTTAGGTCGAGTCGGGTAATGGGTTTGCCTGTGTGTACTCGTATGAGATGTTTCTCATCTACGTTGCGGCTCCTTTGGTCTTGCTTCTGTTTTACAGTCCAACCCTTACGAGGGTTTCATCGCTTGTTTATTTGGTATCTAATCCTAACGAGGGTTTTGCCCCTTTCACACCCTGTCTAGGGTATTGGGTGTATTTGGCTCCGGTTTCGATAGCGATCTTTCTGTGTATAGAGTGCTGTGATAGTTTTGAAAACAATACTGTATGTAACCCTTAAGGGTCTGCTACCGTTTGATTCCTTGTTTGACTGTGTATTATTACATGGACTGTGCTATAACTGTATTGAATGAAATATGAGAAAGAGTTCTACTTTATGTACCTGTACATTCGATTCCTTATGATGCTCTGTCGCTGTTATGTGATTCTCGTACTTAGTCGTTAACTTGTATGTTGATATTGGACTGTGGCCGCGTTCTTTGAATTATAATTCTGTCTGCTGGTCGACAGGAGTTTTCGAACTTCGCTTTATTACACTTTGTTACAATTTAATTTATAGTAGCATAAAATGATAATATTCGTATGTGGGAGATTATTCAATACTTTAGAAAGAAAATAACAGAATGGAAGATGGACAGTTTCTGTAGGTACTTGAATGCTCTGCTTTGTTTTATTATTCAGTTTTTTCAACTCTTCTTGCGCTTGAAAACAAAAGGCCCTTCTTTTACATCATTGTCTTGCTTTTATAGCCTCTTGTACAGTTAAGGCTTTCAGTTTGTCCATCTGTTACAAAAACAGTTATGTATTCTGTTCTTACTTCTAAAATGCAACTGTTTAGATAATTAAAAGGTTTATAAAAGCAACCAATTGTTATTTTCCTAACTCACCTAAACTAACCTTCTCTTGACAATAAAACCAATTAATAAACTTAAGTGTAAAGAGCTGGAAAGTAAATCTCCTAACTGCCTCTGACCTGTAAAAATAAAAATAACAATAAAAGAAAAATTATTTCCAGCAGGATCCGACAACTTTGGTGTCCTGCTCGTGAACCTGTTTCGGGGTCTATCTGCTTCATCATTGGGAGCTGGATGCTCCTGCATCAGGCTCCCGGGGTGAGAAAAGATCATGACTCCTGTTCATGAGTTCTGCCACTGTTGTCCCTGTTCGTTCAATCTGCCTGGCGTCAAGCCATGAGTTGTCCTCTATTGGATGGTTCTTCCACTTGACCAGGTACTGAAAATAATTCTTCCGCCGAGTACGTCTAACTACCTGAGTTTCGAGGATGCCTTTGATCTCAGGGGGTTGGACATAAGGCATCTGTTTCTTCCAACTGTCTCTGTCTTCCTGGGTGTGCCACGTGGATTGTCCTGATTCATCCGTCTTTTCTTCCAATAGTTCGCATGAATATGGAAACAAATCTGCCAAATTGAAAATAGGTGATATGCCTATTCCAGGTGGTAGCTGGATTTCGTAGGCATTCGCTGAAAACTTCCGCAAGATTTTGCAAGGTCCTATTTTCTTGAATTTTAATTTGTTGTACATACCTCTAGGAAACCGCTCCTTGCGTAAGTGTACCAGAACTTCATCCCCTACCTCAAAATGGACTTCTCGCCTCCTCAGATCTGCGTGTGCCTTATACTTCAAGCTGCTGTCCTGTAACTTTGCCTTGACTTGTTCATGCAAATCTCGCATAGCATTCACAAAATCTTCGCCATCCGCACTCCGTCGTTCCTGTAAATCAAGATCTCGAAGTTCATGCACTCCTCGTGGGTGCATTCCATAAAGAATCTGGAAAGGACTGAGACCTGTGCTACGATTCGGTGAATCGTTATAAGCAAACTCTGCTTATGTCAGCACTCGGTCCCACATTCTAGAATTTTCTCCGACCAAGCTGCGTAACAGATTTCCTAGACTTCTGTTCACAACTTCTGTTTGTCCATCGGTCTGCGGATGGTAAGCAGAACTGTAGCTTAGTTGGGTATTCATTTTCTTCCATAAGGTTCGCCAGAAATGTCCAGTGAACTTTACATCCCTGTCTGATAAGATGGTTGTGGGTAAACCATGTAATCGGACAATCTCGTTAAAAAACAAGTGAGCCACATAAGTAGCATCACTGGTTTTCTGACAAGGAACAAAATGTGCCATTTTCGAGAAATGGTCTACCACCACCATTACCGAATCATATCCTTTCTGTGTCTTAGGCAATCCCAATACAAAATCTAAACTCACAGAATCCCAAGGCTTGCCTTGAATAGGTAATGGCGTGTACAGTCCTGTGTTCTGGCTATGTCCTTTTGCCAATTGACACACCTTGCACTTAGTCACAAAACGTTGTACGTCCCGTCTCATTTTCGGCCAAAAGTAAAAGTGACTAAGCTGTTCCAAAGTCTTGTCAATCCCAAAATGTCCAGCCAATCCCCCACTGTGTTTTTCTCGAATGATATTCTCCCTCATTGAACAGCTGGGGATACACAATTGTCCTCCCTTGAAAAGTAATTTCTCCTGTATATTATAGTCCACCCAAGGACTGTTTCCCCTTATTAAAGGATTTTGGCACGCTTCGTAAGCCTCTCTAAAATCTGGGTCTGTCTTATATAGATCCCGCAAATGTTCGAATCCCAAAACCTGCACAGTGCTTTCCTGCAATAACAAAGCTTTTCTACTCAACACGTCAGCTACCTTGTTCGCTTGCCCGCTGATATGTTTCAGCACAAAATTAAAACTTTGTAGGTACTCCACCCATTTAGCGTGCTTATGATTAAGTTTATGCTGCTGCATTACATACTGTAATGCAGAATTATCTGAGAACAGTACGAACTCGTTTCCCAGCAAGTAATGCCTCCAATGTCTCAGTGCCTGTACTATTGCGTAAAATTCCTTATCGTAGGAGTACTTCTATCTACTTTCATTCAGTTTTTCACTGAAAAACGCCACGGGTCTATCCTCTTGGCTGAGCACAGCCCCAATTGCTATCCCACTTGCATCACAACGTACCTGAAATAGTTTTTGAAATTCTGGTAGCCTAAGGATTGGTCTCTCCGTTATTTTCTTCTTCAGTAACTGAAAGCTCTTTTCCGCCGCTTCTGTCCATCGAAAAGGCTGGCTGGCCTTTTTGATGGTCTCCAACATAGGAGCACAGATTATGCTAAAATCTCTAATAAACTTTCTGTAAAAACTTGCTAGTCCATGAAAACTCCTTACCTCGAACAAATTCTTGGGTGACTGCCAATTCACGATTGCTGTCACTTTCTCTGGATCCATTTTCAATTCATTCTCTGCTATCACGAACCCCAGATAAATCAGCTCCTTCTGCAAAAATGTACACTTCTTCAGATTAATCAATAATTTATTCTGCTGTAGCTTCTCAAGCACTCTTTGTACATGCCGGAGGTGTTCTTCACGTGTCTTACTGAAAATCAGTATGTCATCCAAATAAACAATTACAAACTTCCCTATGTATTCCTTTAGCATCTCATTCATGAGTCGCATAAAAGTGCTGGGAGCATTGCTTAAACTGAACGGCATGACCATCCATTCGTATAAGCCTTCATTCGTTTTAAAAGCTGTCTTCCATTCGTCTCCCTCACGTATCCGTATTTGATGGTATCCACTTTTCAAATCTATCTTGGAAAAATAAGCCGCCACGCTCAAACAGTCCATCATATCATCCATGCGCGGTAACGGAAACCTGTACCGTATGGTGATTTTGTTGACGGCTCTGGAATCAGTGCACATCAGCCACTCTCCTCCCTTTTTGGGGGCGAGAATGGTCGGTACAGCACACGGGCTCAAACTTTCTCTGATTAACCCCTTATCCAATAGCGCCTGCACCTGCTTTCTAATTTCATCGTTATCTTTGGGGCTCATTCTATAAGCTGCCTTATTCAGTAAGCTGGCTCCTGGTATGAAATCAATATGGTGGCTAATGCTCCTCTTGGGAGGTAGCTTATCCGGCAAGTCGTCTACTACTATATCTGCAAACTCCTCTAACATCTGCTGTATTTCTACAGGCAAATCTGTGATTTCTGTGTGCAACACAACTGTCCTAGCTCTCCTTACTATAGCAAAATTCATCTCACTACTTTCAACCTGTTTCAAAAATTGTTTTCCGTTTACAAGTAACGCCTTTGGTTCATTTCCTTCAACTGCCTCTTTCTCCTCTTTGATGGGTACAAGGGTATGTTTAACCCCATCTTTTTCAAACTTATAACAATTCAACACCCCATCATGTATCACTTTCCTGTCATATTGCCAAGGTCTGCCCAACAAAATGTGGCACACGTCCATTGGCATAATGTCGAAAACAATTCTGTCCTTATAACGCCCAATCTGGAATTCCACTTCACTCTGTTCATCCACCAGCAACTGGTGTCCTTTCTGTAACCACGACACTCGATATGTAGTGCGGTGTTTCAGACATTTCAACCCCAACTTTTCAACCATCTCGACCGACACTAGATTGTCAGTACTCCCGCTATCAATTATCATTTTGCAGCGCTTACCTTGTGCTTTACAAACTGTTCTGAACAGAGCCTTCCGTTGTGTCTGTTCAATGCTTTCAGCAACTAGTTTCACCAACACCTTATGCAATACTAGAGCTTCTCCTGTTTCTGGGGCATTTTCTACCTCTTGAGGAGGTGTTGCTGCTTCCTCTGGCTGTGCCATATAGGCGCCTCTCTGTCCAGTAGTATCTGTCTCTGGGCACTCAAAAGAGCGGTGCGCCCACTTGTGGCATCTATAACACTGGTATCTGGTTCCCCTTCCGCGACCAGTTCCTCTACCACGCTGAAATGATCTGCCACCTCTCATTCCATCTCCTTTCTCTGCTGTTCCCGAAGTCTTTGAACTGCTGGCTTCCTCGTTGTTGCTGGCAGTTCGGCCCCTACCACAGGACTGGCCTCTTCCTCTGTTAGACCCACGTCCTCTCCGGGCATTCTGTCTTCGGTTAAGCTTTTCTTCCGCTTTAACTGCACTCTGATATGCCTCCTCTGTATTGTTGGGAGACAAAATACTTATCTCATCTAAAATTTCCATCCTCAGCCCATTCACATATCTGGCTGTCCTCTCTGCTGTGTCCTCTGTGTATCCTGCTCGTAAATTTACTCGGTAAAATTCCTCTGTATATTCCTTTACCGTTAGACCCCTTTGTCTCAAGTTCTGAGCTTGTCTATGCAACGCAATCTGGTAATCTCTTGGCAGAAATCTGCCCTTCAATTTAGCTACCATCCTTGCCCAGGTCTTTATCGGAGGCTTGTTCAACCTTTTCCTCTCATTCTGGACACTGTCCCACCACAGTGTGGCGTGTCCCTTCAACTTCGTTGCTGCAAACTTGACCCTACGGTCTTCACTAATTTCTTCGCATTCAAAGTACTTGTCCATCTCGCTAATCCAATCTAAAACTACATCAATCGCTAAACTGCCATCATAAGTCGGTAACTCTGGTTTTGGTTTACTATTTGACAATAACACAGACTTCAACAGTCTTACTTCTGGTGTGTCACCGTCATCTCCTCCTGCTCATGCTCCCACTTCTTCATCACTCACGTCCCCTAAATCTGGATCTCTCCTTCTGCCTGCCTCTACTGCTTCTAATCGAGCAGTAAGAACTCTAAGTTCTTCCCTCAATGCCTCGTCTGCCATCCTTCGGGCACCTCTGCCTTGTCCTCGTCTGCCTATATCCATTTCTCTCAGATCTCTTCAACTCAACTGCTCTGATACCACTCTGATGGGACCCAGCCCACGCTGGCAGGCTTTAGCACTTTTAACTCTCCACTTGTACGTCTACGTGTCTGTCTGCACCGTTGATATTTTCTCGCGCCTGCCTTCGGTAGCTGAGGAATTTAATGCTCGTAGTTATGGCTCTGTCCTTGCCTTGGTGTTGGTAAATAATCTAACCCTAACTCTGCCTTCGCGATACTTCGGTCATTTGTTGTTTCACCTGGAGGGTTTCTAGAGCTCTGCGAAATGCACTGGTCTATGGATTTGTTGAAAACTCCTGGTTCTGTATTGTGGTTCAATGGTGACGGGCTGTCTTTCTTCTGGTTCTGTTTATGGCGGGGAATGCTTTGGTATTTCTGTTCGGTTGTTTATGTTGTCACTGTGCCTGTGTGTGTCTCCAATTGTTAGCTGTGGCCCTGGTTCTGGTCTGATGTCTATTCTTTCTCTATGTATGAAATTTGTGCCTCTGTTCTGGTTCTTGTTTATACTTTGGATGCCCAACTCGTGGTTTCGAAAACTGTTGCTGCTTCGTTGTCCGAGCAGATCGATGGCAACGTGTGGAAGACTTTTAATTCAGGTAAGCTATCATTTCCCTGATTCAATCTCTGGTTTTCTGTCGTCTAGAGTCTAATCCGCTGGCTCCTTTGGTCATTCAGTTACTTATGGCGTCTCTGGTTCCGGTTTGGTGGTCTCTCTACACACTGCTTTCAGGTAAACTCTCATTACCCTTTGCTTGCTTGTCCGTTCAAGTTGGTTATGGTTCAAATCGAGGGTTTCATACCCCGTGTTCAGCAAGCTCTAATATATGTCATTGGTTTGATTGCAGGTCTCTCTCTGGGACCTGGAGGACGCATGGTTCGACCTTCAGCTATATTTGGCAATCCAAAAATAATCCTGGGTAGGCCTGGAACCTTTGCATATATGTTGTTTCTGGTCAGTCTTAGGTCGAGTCGGGTAATGGGTTTGCCTGTGTGTACTCGTATGAGATGTTTCTCATCTACGTTGCGGCTCCTTTGGTCTTGCTTCTGTTTTACAGTCCAACCCTTACGAGGGTTTCATCGCTTTTTTATTTGGTATCTAATCCTAACGAGGGTTTTTCCCCTTTCACACCCTGTCTAGGGTATTGGGTGTATTCGGCTCCGGTTTCGATAGCGATCTTTCTGTGTATAGAGTGCTGTGATAGTTTTGAAAACAATACTGTATGTAACCCTTAAGGGTCTACTACCGTTCGATTCCTTGTTTGACTGTGTATTATTACATGGACTGTGCTATAACTGTATTGAATGAAATATGAGAAAGAGTTCTACTTTATGTACCTGTACATTCGATTCCTTATGATGCTCTGTCGTTGTTATGTGATTCTCGTACTTAGTCGTTAACTTGTATGTTGATATTGGACTGTGGCCACATTCATTGAATTATAATTATGTCTGCTGGTCGACGAGAGTTTTCGAACTTCGCTTTATTACACTTTGTTACAATTTAATTTATAGTAGCATAAAATGATAATATTCGTATGTGGGAGATTATTCAACACTTTAAAAAGAAAATAACAGAATGGAATATGGACAGTTTCTGTAGGTACTTGAATGCTCTGCTTTGTTTTATTATTCAGTTTTTTCAACTCTTCTTGCACTTGAAAACAAAAGGCCCTTCTTTTACATCATTGTCTTGCTTTTATAGCCTCTTGTACAATTAAGGCTTTCAGTTTGTCTGTCTGTTACAAAAACAGTTATGTATTCTGTTCTTACTTCTAAAATGCAACTGTTCAGATAATTAAAAGGTTTATAAAAGCAACCAATTGTTATTTTCCTAACTCACCTAAACTAACCTTCTCTTGACAATAAAACCAATTAATAAACTTAAGTGTAAAGAGCTGGAAAGTAAATCTCCTAACTGCTTCTGACCTGTAAAAATAAAAATAACAATAAAAGAAAAATTATTTCCAGCAGGATCCGACAACTTTGGTGTCCTGCTCGTGAACCTGTTTCGGGGTCTATCTGCTTCATCATTGGGAGATGGATGCTCCTGCATCATCAATTTTTTTTTTTTTTTAATAATGAATTTAATTAAAAGGTAAAAAAAAACACAACTATGTTGGAAATAAGTATGAGCCTTTGATTTGTGTATACTATTAAGAATATCCTACAATACTTTATGGAGATTAAATTTCTACCATTTAATTTAATTTATAATATATATATATATATATATATATATATATAAGAGTTGAAAAATACAAATTCACTATATATCAACAATATTATATTAATATTTTATTAGAGTTGATAAATGTTGATCCCAAACTATAAAAGAAATGACTTTTGAAAGAGAGAGAAATAAACTACCATATCCAGTGTTATGGAATGGATAATATTTAGAATTTTTTTAGTTAAATATAATATTTTATCAACTATTAATTCATACTTATTAGTTATTTATCAATAATCATAAGACATATGATAAATAATTTACTTTAACTAATTGTATTATGGAATGGATAATATCTTGAATTCAAAATAAAACCACATGATTTTCTTTAGTTAAAAACTATAAAGTGTTAAGGCCAATAAGTAGATAGTTTAATCAATTTTGTTTAGAGGTTGGAAAATGTGGATAAAAATGGATTTCCAATCCCACATTATGTAAGTAAATATTAACATCGTGTGGTGAAGTGATACCAAAGTAAATATTAACATCATGTGGTGAAGTAATACCATTGGGCTTATGGAAATCCAAGTGATATTCTATTCATATGTGTAAGGGATATGGATTGAAACTCAAATTACATTCAAATATAACAATGGATGGGAGCATGGTAATATGGTATCATTTCTTGTTAGGGAGAATCAAGTCCATCTTAGTCTGGTTTAAATTTAGAATTCCAAATCATGTATATCTTGATGGATCTGTAGGATGAACCTTTGGAGCAAATTTGGTAACTCACCCTAACTATGTTGTTATTAAAGGATTGGCTAACACTCCATTGTATTTGGTATATTAAAGGTTCATTTTTTAATTTAGGAACTCATAGAAACTTTCCCTATGAATTCTAGTGCCAGTGTATCCCTGAAGGTAAAATTTTGGGGTTTGGACAAGGAGTAACATAAATATCTAGGTTGGCATGCCAACTATGAGATATTGGGATTAAAACCGATTTTGATGTTCCTTGAATGTATGATTGAGAAACCACTGTAATTGCTAATTTCCCCAGTCAATTCCATGTCTAAGAGCTACCTTTGAATCAAGGGAATTAGAGGTTACAAAAATTGTTGTTCATTACAAGAGTGAAGTTGCAAAACTTAATGAGGAATGAGTATATTATGACATATGGTGATAAAATTGGAATGAAGCTTGTAATTTATGATATCATAGTAGATGTTATTGTAACTCTCAAAGAGAACCCATAGATTGAGGAGAGGTGAGTGCCTAGGACATGTTAGTCTCTCTTGAAGATAAATTAGTGCAACTCAAGAGATAAATGTACAATGATTTAGATTTTGGTTCAATTACCTTTCTCAAACGCAGATCCAGTATGCACATAAACAACATATCATTCCAAGAATAAATGTCCAGATCTGTTGGTCGACACACAGAGAATGAAACTTAACTTTGTCGTTGCAGTGGAAATGGAAAGGAGAAACATAAGAGAGGAACTTGGTACAAAGGGTTGGATAAACACAAAATCCTATACAAAAAATCCCAGTAGAGACATGACCAAAAAAAAGGAATGAAGTGCATAAATTATGGAGTGAATTTTAAGGCTTTCAACTCAATGTATCACATGTACTATCTGCTATATCATAACATAGGTAAATCTAAAATCTCATAGGTACCACCTATTATTACATAACATATTTAAATCTACAGTCTTACTGCTTCCATCAGCTATTAGATAACATAAGTAAATCCTTGAGTAAGAGTGAATGCAATAGCTACAATCACACAATTTATAGAGAAGAAAATACACATATAAAATAACAAAGAAAGGTAGAACACATACTACATATTCTAATGCTTGTAATCACCAAAAACATTCTTCATTAACCTTCAAAAATGAAATACCCTCTATAGGCCTAAACTTGTGAAATCTCCAAAACCAATACAACCTCCGGAACATGAAAATAGAACCAAACTTGGAACCTCCTTTGAAAACATAATTCAAAATCTCGTAAAACATAAATGGGAACCCTGTTTAATGATATTTTCCTCCCTCTTTATAGGGATAACCAAAAAAAGGACCACTTACAAAATATATTCCTATGCTACTAAACTACACAACTGTCTCAACATGTGATCAAGCTAGTTGTCCTAAAGATTACATAACAAACTTGATTCTTTTCTTGAAAATGGAAAATTAAAAAAACATGAAAAACATGAAGTGTCATGATTAACACAACAAAATATATTCAATGTTAATTCCTCTGATTGATGTTGATTAGGCCACACCTCTGCCATTGGATTCCTCTATAGTTACCAACCGATTCACCTATCACTTTCTCCCTTTAACTACTTGAATCTCCTACTTTTGGAGATGGACATGATCAAGTGTGGTGGAATTAGAGGCATTCTGTAACATAGTTGCCAACTCATCCATCCTTTATTACCTTTGTGCTACACTATTAGGGTCTAATACATCTTGTAACATTACCGTAGTACAACTCTGGAGTCACAACACATCGTAACTTTATTTAAAATGACATTACGAAAACTCAAAATTCCGATGCCTTTAGACCCCCTTATGCTTAGCCTCTTTTTCTTTATCCACAATAGGACCACTTCCTGCGACCATCGATATAACAGTTAGGTGCTGCAGTATTGGAGCCTTCATCCATCATAACTCTATTTAAAATAAACATAAAATTTGGATGCCTTTAGCCCCCCCATGCTTAGACCCTTATTGCATTTCCACCATAGAACCGGGTGTTGTAACCAATGGCTTAGTGTTTAGGTGCTGAGGCCTTTAGAACCCTTTCAGGGGCCTATTGCTTAGTGTTATCCACTCTTGCCCTTGGTTCTTTTAAACAAGTGCCTCTCAACATCGGAGCTCCCTCGAAATCGTAAATTTTTTAAAATTCTTTTATTACAAAGTTCCAATATCTCCATCCCCGATTAGCTCCATATCACTTGGATGCTCAGCCTTGGTCTTTGCCCTTGGTTCTTTGGGTCCTCATGAACAAATTCAGGTCTCATCAAAGCTCTTCTCATTGTGTCATAACATTCCCATAAAAAAATTAGCCAAGAGTTACAAAAATTCCAACCTCCAAAACTCTGTCCTCCAAGACGACGTTACGCTGGAGTCATCAACTCCACATTGTGTTTCCTTAATGGCGACATGTGTCACGCAAATTCACCTTACTAGGCCACCCAAAAATGTCGAAATTGACCACCACATGTCTTCTATACTACCATGTCATGTTGACGTCACATACCTCGTCATCTCCTGAGGACCAATGACCTGCTGCCATGTGTCCTTTGAAAGAAGAGAGAAAGGGTCCCTGGGGTTCTTGGTTTTTCAATGATTTCCTTTATATTTCTTCTTCTCGGAAACCTTGACGTTTTTTAAATAGTTTCAATTTTTAAGGAGTTATGAAACTCTGAGGTTCTAATATCACTTTGCTTTGAGGTGCAACCTTCTAATATTAGATTCTGATATGTTGAACTTTCCTTCCGACTTCCTGCTTTGATATTCCATTTCGGGTCCACTTTTAAATAGATTTACGAGGTCTCTTATGTTCCAACCTCGGATATCCCAAATTCTCTATATACTAAGGGTCTTGCTTGCCATGATTTTCATCCTTCCAATATCGGATCCCAAAATTTCAACTCTCCCTTTTCGACTTTCCATTCTAGATCTCAGCCTCTGAACTTTGACTCTTGGATTTTGGCTCTTCCTTTTGTCAACCAAGAATGCACCTATCCTTCCTTGCATTAGGGATGAAAAATAGGGCCACTTGACACAAATATAAGATGTTATGATAGGTGAAAACATCATCTCCAATTAGGGACAGTGCCTTGCTGGCAAGGTGCTAAGAACCTATAAACTAGTAGCCTTCACCATTGGGCATGGAGTCAAAAATATATTGAACCTGTAAAACCAGAAAATCTCCTTGAAGATTTATTTTTTGGGAGTCCTCTCTTCATAATAATATAAATGTAGAACTACAACTTCTAAAAATTTGAAATTAAACACTCCCATAGCAAGCTTATTTATGTACAACTCCTACTTATGTCCAAGGCTCAATTTACCCAAGTGAAGTCAACCTTCTAATAATACTAGCCCAACATCTAACTACTGGACCTTATCTCATTGTTCTCTTGAAAGTTAGCAATTAAAATAGGGATTCACCATGTGTAATTTTTAGGTAAAAAATTTAATACATACCACATAATTGAGAGCTACTGTTGGCCAAAGAAAGATGCCATATAGTCAGTTACTAGATCATAGAACTTATGAGAAACATTTGCAGCTACCTTCCTTTCTTGAACAGTTTCCAAGCAGGAATATTTCTTCAAAAGGTAGCCACAAACACTACTTGGCTCTTCAAATTTAGGCTCTTCTTGAAAAATTTGTTTCTGGTAATATTCTCCCCACTTGTTGGTAAGAAAATGATCAACTGATCAAATTTTAGCTCAAAAATGAAAGTTCCTAGAAAGTCTTGAATCCAATGTCAAGTTGAATTTCTTAGCAATATGAATCCAATGATGTTGGTTTCACCTCAATCCAACAATGTATTCTCAAGTTATTGCATTCTAATCATTTGATGCAACAACTAAAGAAAGGAGAAGGTTTGCTAACTAGGCAACTAATTGGGTGACTATACAATCGATTCAACAAGGTAACTATGGAAGTATGAACCAACTAGATATAGCCAAATGGAAGGTTATTGTTCATTAAATTTTGGTTCATTTTGATTGGTTCATGGTGGTTTGATTTGGATCAATGGCAGGGTGCCATGTGGCATCCGAGAGGCATCCAAAATTTTGGTATGGCAAGACTGAGGTCAGTGAAGTTCGAATCCCCGACCTCTAACTTCACAGTATAAAGTTTTGTTAATGAGCCATACAATAGTTCTTATTGTGTATAGGCTAAAACCTATATTTAAGTTTTAAAACGACATTGTTTGGAGGAAAGGGGCCAGGTTGCCAACCCCAATCCCCACTCACATCTATGTCATATGACCTCAATGATTTATAAAAGTGTCGATGGGAGGAGCGCTTGGCGGAAGCACCAACTCTGGTCACTTAATCCTCCACAAGATCGGAGGCAGATTTTTGGGCACTTAGAGGTAGGTGCTATGAAGAGGGGTCAGTCGAAGGGTCCTATGACCATCCATGTGACCCGTACACATGAGTTACGTTGGCCCCAGTGGGAAGGGTGGGCCGTTAGTCCATACCTCACTCCCATGGCACTCAATATAACTGTAACCCGACATTCAAGGGGCTAGGTGGGCAGGATGGGCGTTAGGGCTTAGCTCGCAGCCTTATGGGCCCATTTGACCCGATTTTTCACCCTTATGGGTTATTGCGCAATTTAATTGTCCAAAAAATTGCACTGAAGGAGGGCGACATTGTCGCCTCATTAGCAAAAAACATGGTGGAATTGTAGGGAGGTTAGTTTTTTGGTCTGATTTGTAGCACAATTAACAACAAAACTCAATGGAGACTTGGAGAGCCATATCCTTTGGAGTTTTAAGTGTTTTGGAGCTCAAGAATAGACTACCTAGGGATTTTTGTCATTCTAGATCCAATGCTGACCTCTATTTGCTGATTTGAGCACATCTAAGGAGACTTTTTGGAGGTTCAAGTCCAATGGTGTATGGATCAACCAGGTTCTTGGAGCAGTTCTTGAAGTTGTTTGATCATGGAGAAGGCCTTCTAAGGGTTTTCTTACCTTCAAAAGTCTATTGTAGCAGTTGTTACTTGCAGGGTTCAAATAAGGTTTACTTTTCTACTATGTCATGTTAAAGAAATCTTTTTTTTCTCTTCAATGTGGAATTGAAGTGCTTTCATGCTCATGTAGGTTCATTTTTAGTTGGAGTATAGGGTCTTTGTAGGAGACACCTTGTGTTGTTGTTTTATGTGAGAGTTATTTGCAAGAGAAAATTTCCTTGAAGGGCAAATAGCCACATGTTCATCAACAAACTTTTATGTACTCATTTTTTCACTGAATATATGGAGCGATCTAGCTATGTTGGTAGACCTAGAGATGTAGCCCAGGAGGGGTGAACTCCATTACCAAATATTTTTTTCTACACTTAATGTATCCTTGTATGAGTTATGTGATGTTTTGTTACTTATGTTTAAGTTTACATGTGAATACTAACTCATAACTTGAAGACAAGTTTTTGGAAAACATGTTTTATGTTTAGACCCATTTTTTCTTGCAAAGAATTGGAACGGTCCTTGTTTTTTTTTAGAGAAGACGAAATCGACTACTTCCTCCATTTTCATATCACATTGGTATCGGAGGCCTAGTCTGACCAAGTTGCAAGAATGGGAAAAAAGAGTCTCCAATAGCTAGAGGAGCTATATTTGTCTCTTCGTATGGAGAACATTGAGTTGAGAAGAATGCAAGAGATGGTTGAAGAGGAGAATATTCAATTGAAACATGCACTTAAAGAACAATTTGTTGAAAGTTCCACTCACGTGACAACAAAAGAAACCTCCAGAATGAAACTAGTATGTGGACATGGTTCAAATAGTGGTTGATGAGCACCAGTATTGCAGCAAGAATGATGAAACTCTTGGGGCTACCAAATTTACTTCATAAACCCGAGGTTTGTACAAATTTGGATGTGATAGTGTTGTATACACCAATAGACGTAATCATATACTCTTGTCATTGTTCAAATGGGGCGATACACCACTAGGGTTTCTCAAACCAATCTTTAATTGACTAGAAGAAGTCTGACTACCAACTGGAGAAGGGAAAATTATCCTAAATGAATGAAAAGGAGCCTATTTTAAGGAATCAAATAATGAATTGGAATATGCTTGTAAAGTGACATGAAGTCCTCTCTCTCTACTCAATGACACATTTTTCTTGCAAAATAAACCTAGCTTAATCCTATTTATCACATATAATGATTTAAAGTAACCGAGCATGGAATTTGATAGGGAGTATTATAACTGTTGCATGCATGTGCTAATTAAGAAATAAAAAGAACTTTTTTTCTTTATATTTTCATTTTATGAATGCAAATGCTAATATTCACTTATTCTTTGGTAGGGGAGACAAGTATGGAGGAATAGGGTTAGAATGGTCTTAAGGGTATGGAGGTCAAGTGGTGGCCTAATCCCAGCTTAAGTGATTATTTTTCTTAATTCGGGCTCAAAATAGGTTGCTATAGGATTTCCTACATGAAAACTACATGATGTCCTAGTTCTCCTACAAGATCCCTTGTTTTACTATAGGAAATATGCCTAAAGATTAAGAAGTGGTTTAGAAGGTGGAATGAAGTATGGGAGAATAAGTCCTAGAGGAGGTGAACACTATTTAGGGCTCAATCAAGTGCTTCAAGATGGTTGGATTTGCTCAATGGAAAAGGAAAATTTTTTCTTATAAAACAAGAATTTGGATTGAGTTTTTAGTGGATTTTGGAAACATGGGTGGATAAGGCTTGGATGAGGCAAATGAGATGAGGTCTCCTTGCAAGCTAGAATCTCATGCAACAACATCCATTCTTGTCTTCATATATGCACAAATTCATCTATACATGGGAAATATTTATTAAATGGAAGAAAACATAGTTATTACCATCCAATGGCTAAGTTCATAAATGGAAATGCTTTGAAACCAATGAAAAACTTAACAGATCAAAAATGAAAATTGCAATTCATCCCAAGAAACTTAAAGACAATGACCTACTCATCAGAAAACCCTAGATTATGCAACAAAGCAAGAAATATGTTTTTGGGCTATATTAAAGTGTCCCTCAAGTCATGATCCAAAAAGAGAGAGATGAGGTGAAAACCACTATCACCAACTTTTCTAAAATGTCTTCTATCACTAGGGTGCCACTGTTCTAACTATCCACAAATGGAAGCAAACTAATTAATCATACCAATACTTGCAAATTAACAACACCAAAATCAGTTCAACAGCTAACTATGAATGAAATCTAAGCATACATATAGAAAAAGAGGATTCTATGCTACTAGGGTTGGGCCCTAACCCAAGAGATTCATCCCTCTGAGTCAACTCAGTGTTGGATCAAGTGAATGCTTCTCATTTTCATTAAAATATAAAAAATACACAAGAGTGATCAGTCACAATGTCTCAACTCAAAAATGCCTCTTGGCTATAATAAAAAAAAGTTGAATCCTAATGAGGCTCTAGGCCTTCTTATTCATACAATTAAAGTTACCGACAACTTGCTTAAATTTAGGGATGTTTGGCTCCCAAACTTGAGATCAACTAGTCTTCAACAATCACTGGCTTGGCTGCCAGTGATCTTAATGGCTTGCCTACTTTCAACTCCGAGCTGATGAGATTTGATGGGGGAATCTTCAAGTGAGTGAGGAGTTAAGGACAGACATCTCATCTCCTAAAATCCCTCTTGCTTGTGTCCTTCAAGTTCCTGCACTTTAATTAGCCAAAATTTGCTCCAAAACCTGGAATCAAAGCACATTAGACCACAAGACATGACATCTGATCTTCCCCCTTCTGATTAAGAAAAATATAAAAAAACATGTAAAGGGTTATGAGAAATTTGATTTTAGTAAGATGGAGGGTTGCATTAAGGTCTATATAATTTACCCATTGGTGATCCTCATCAGTGGTTATGAACCATATGTGGAAGATGATGCATTTGCATTTTTCAAGCATCTCCAAGATTCTCACCATATGCTTGTTTGTGAGAGTGGGTGGCTAGAGTCATCTGCAATATCGTCATCATCATTAGAAGCTGAAAACATGAATGGAAAGTATAAGGAAGTAATAAGCATTTCAAGTACAATTCCTTCCATTTATGTGCATAACACATTCTTTGCAGCATTTGAGCAACATACCAAAGGCATTGGTATGAAGTTGCTTTTTGAAATGGGTTATGAAGGAGGAGGCATCGAAATCAATGGCCAAGGGATTACCAATCCAATCATGGTTGAGGAGAGAACAAAGTATTAGGGATTGGGATATGGTCAAAAAGAGTTTGGAGGATGCTCTAAAAGGTTTGAGGTAGATCAACCATCTAAGGATGAAATTTCACACCAAGATGGTGGTGACAATGTTCATTTGCCTCCAAAGTGAGATAAATTCTTGAAGGGACCTTGCATGTCATCATCCACTCAACTCCATCAAATCTGAAGCCCAAGAGACATGTATAAATCTCATGGGTGTTTTCCAATGCATGGTAATTTTCAATCTTTGTGGAATATGTACCCTTGTAATTTTTGTGATGCATTTGACCATTGTGTGGTAGTCTCTGAGAAACACATGGTAATGGTTAAAATAATGGATTAGATTTTAGGCATCAAGAATTATAATGAATCTACTTCTCATGAGAGTACTTCTTTGTTAGGAAGCAATATAAAGTTATTTTGTACCGATTGCAAGATGCATGGGCATGGAAATGAATGATGTTGAAAATTACATCCAATGCTTCGTTCCAAGAAGGGAAAAGATATTGTGCAAACTAATGCAAGGGAAGAAAGAGGTGGAAAAGAGGGCTCACAACAATCCTAAAGAAACCTTCAATAAAAAGATGATGAAAAAAGAGAACCTATAAGACTAGGAGAGACAAAGATGGGGTATACTTGTTTGTAAAGTTGCTTTGAAAATTTGTAATTACTTGTTGTTCTTTACCTTTTTGGGTACTTTTGTAAAGTGAACAATAATTATCACTATGTACAACAAGTATGTGTTTTCATTGATGTGATGTATTGGATTGTTTAAAAGTCCACATGTTCCACGACTTTTGAAATGTACAATTTTTTCGTTCAAGTTTGTCATGTACTCACCGAAGCAAGTATTCGATATGAAAATTGTTGTGAATAGAATATTTGTTTTTAAGATTGTACAAGATGACTATGTTTTGTAGGAAAATCCAATTATCATTGAAATTCTTGTAGCAATATACTTTTGTGTACAAGCTCAGTTCGAGGACAGTAAAGTATGTTTCATGTTGCTTCTAATTTCCAACATGGAGTTAAGTTTGTCTTCAACAATTTAACTTCAAGATGAATTTGTTTTGAGCCATGAAAAGATGAGATTAAAGATAATGTTCATATTCCACACACCCGTATTTTGTTCCTACATTAGCGATAAGAATTTTTGGGTCGATTTTTAACAGGACAGTAGGTGTTCACGAGGAAGATAGGTGAAATGCATTGATTGGGGCTTGAAGGGCACCAATTGAAAAGAAATAATTTTGGATTGAGTTTTTGGGTGATTTTGAGTTTCAGCCTCATTTTATTTACTACGAGAAGTAAAATTTTGGAGTCCAAAAGTTCCTAGTGGGGAGGTGTGATCAGGTGATCAAATTTTAGCTCAAAAATGAAAGTGGCTAGAAATTCTTGAAATTGTCGTCAAGTTAAAGTGCTCTTCATTCTAAATCCAATGATGTTCATTTCACCTCAATCTAACACTGTATGCTCAAGTTATTGTGTTATGATCATTTGGCCCAACAACTAAAAAAAAGGAGCAGGCATGCTGGCTGGGAATCTAAATGGGTGACCATACAGTTGAGTCAGCAGGGTGACTGTGCAGGTAGGGACCAACTGAGTATCACCAAATGGAAGTTTTTGGTTCATTGAATTTGGCTGATTTTGATTGGTTCGTGACTTTGGAGCAATGGCAAGGTGCCACGTGACCCAATCATGGGCTGCCACAAGGCAACCCAGAGGTGTAAAAAATTTTGGTATGGCAGGACTGAGGTCTAGGAGGTTCAAACCCCCAACCTCCAACCTCCCTGTAAAAGGCTTTTCCAATGGGCCACATGTTGGTTATTATTATGTATAGGAAAAAACCTATATTTAAGTTTTCAAATGACATTATTTGGGGGAAAGTGGTCAGGCTGCTAGCTTCAGCCCCCAGTCGCATCTATGTCATATGACCTTGACAATTTCTAAAAGTGCCGACAGGAGGAGGGCTTGGCAGAAGCACCAACCCTAGTCACTTGACCTTCCATGAGACCAAAGGTAGAGTTTTGGGCCCAACCTTAGGGTCCTATGGTCGTCCATGTGATCAACACACAAGAGTTACGAGGGCTTGATAGGAAGGCCAGGGCGTTGGCCCAGCCCTTCATCCTGTGGTACTCAATATAACCATAGCCCGACATTCAAGGGGCTAGGTTGGCGGGGGCAAGAGTTAAGGCCTAGCTCGCAGTCTTATGGGCCCATGTGGCCTAAATTTTCACCCTTAAGGGTTATTGTGCAATTTAATTCCCTAATAATTTGCAGTAGTGGAGGGAAAATTTCTCACCTTGTTAGCGAAAAACAAAGAAGAATTGTAGGATGTTTATTTTGTTGGTCCGATTTGTAGGACATTTAACAACCAAAGTCAATGGAGAACTTGGAGAGCCATATATTTTGGAGTTTTCATTGTTTTGGAGCTCAAGAAGATTCTGCCTAGGGGTTTATGGACATTCTAGATCCAATGGTGACCTCTATTTTCTTATTTGAACACATCTAAGGAGAATATTTGGAGGTTCAAATCCAAGGGTGTATGGATCAATCAGGTTTCCTAAGCAGTTCTGGAAGGTGTTTGAGCATGGAGAAGGCCTTGTAGGGGTTTTCTTACATTTAGAAGTCCACTGCAGGAGTTGTTACTTGTAGTGTTCAACTCAAGTTTACTTTTCTCAATATCTGATGGTGAGGAAAGATTTCTTTTTCGATTCAATGTGGAATTGAAGTGCTTTCATGCTCATGTAAGCTCATTTTCAGTTGGAGTATAAGGTCTTTATAGGAGATACCTTGCGTTGTTAGTTTATGTGAGAATTCTTTATAAGAGAACATTTTCTTGAAGGGGAAATAACCACATGTTCATTAAAAAAATTTTATGTACTCATTTTTCCACTGAATATATGGATAAGTCTAGTTATGTTGGTAGGCCCAGAGATGTATCCCAGGAGGGATGAACTCCATCACCAAATCCTTTGTTCCACTCTTCATGGATGCCTGTATGAGTTATGTGATGTTTTGCTACTTATGTTTAATTTTACATGTGAATACTAACTCATAACTGGAAGAGAACTTTTGGAAAACATGTTTTATGTTTAGACCCATTTTTCCTTACAAAGCATCAGAATGGTCCTTGTTTGTTTTTGGAGAAGAGGAAATTGACTCCATTTTCAAGTCAGCAAATCCATTTGAAAATATGCAACAATCTCATCCTCCTTTAAATCATATGGATCATGAATCGAAGAATCTTCATCAAATTTATTACTAGCCTCTTGAACTTCAAAAATAGAGGCAGGTATAAAAACGGGCTAGTAAAACTTATCGATAATCGCTGATATATACTTAGAATAAGAGGTTGTATTTATTTGTTGTGAATCATTTTATTCTTGTGGTTGTCTTAGGAAAATGATAATACCTTTTTCTCCATCTAAAGGATGTAAATCATAAACTATATACTCTTTGTTAACCCTATTGTTAACTTCCTCTTTTGGAGTAGCTTCCCATGACTAGATTTTTGTGGTTCTGTAGCACCCAATTGCCCATCTAAGTCATACAAACCATATAAAGGGGAATCATCAAGTTCAACAAAATACGATCTCTAAGGGCTTATTTGCATCTTAATAATGTCTCCTTCTTCCTTTTATTGATTGTTGAGAAAAACTTCTTGATGCAAGTATATGTTTTATTGGAGTTGAGCTCCACAAATATCTTCAACAACATCATTAGTCTTGGAAATATTCTCAACATTAAAATATTCACAAAAAGCTTCAAATAGAGATGCTATCGGATATAATCTTTTGTAAAAAAAATCAAATGCTATGTAAAATATATTTAAAGAAGATATATTTCCTTGGGGTAGTGTTTTGTACCAAACCCTAACATCCTTATCCAAAGAATACATGAAAATTTTCATTTTCACATCTTCATAAACAATACCCTGTTTCTCCATGCATTCATGAAAATCCTTAAGGTACTAGGTCGGGCTTCCATTTGTGTTTCCATTGAATTTAGAAAAATGGGCATAGCATTCTTGAAATGAAGGAACATGATGGGGGTAATGAACGATGAAAGATAAATCTAAGGGGAAAATTGTTGGACAACAATGCAGGAAGAGCCATTTTGAGAACCCCTTTACGTGAGAGATCTCAGGGTCGAATTCAGGGAGATTTTTCTCTTGAGAAGTGCCAGAGCAAGTACGAGGCCTTTTGAAATCCAGAATGATCAAAAAAAAATTTAAATAGTGGAGTCACAAAGGTGAGAGATATTCAACCCATGACCCCTCTTACTCACCTAAATGAGGAGTGTGCAAGTGTCGTACCCAGGGAAAATGTTATGATTTTTTCCCTAGCAATAATGCTAAAATATGTTGTAGCTCCTAGAGACAACCCCCAGGTTGAGGAGAGGTCATTGCCTAGGACATCTTAGTCTCCATTGAATATGAATTAATGAAGGTAAAGAGATAAATGTACAATGACTTAAATTTCAGTTCAATTACCTTTCTCAGAGGCCATAAGTCACTAGGGTTTCTTAAATCAGTCTTCTATTGACTAGAAGAAGTATGATTACCAACTAGAGAATGGAAAATTATCCTAAATGAAAGAAAATGAATGTTTCCCATTTTAAGGAATGAAAGATTGAATTGGAAGATTCTTGTAAAGTGACATGAAATTCTCTCTCTGTACTCATTGACACATTTTTATTGCAAAAGAAACCTAGCTTAATCCTATTGATAACATATGACGATTTAAACTAATTGAGCATGGAATATGATCTAGGGAGTATTATAAGTCTTGCATGCATGTGCCAATTAAGAAATAAAAATAACTATTTTCCTTTATCTTTTCATTTTTTGAATGAAAATGTTAATCTTCATTTGTTCTTTGGTGGGGGAGACAGGTATGGAGGAAGAGGGTTAGATTGGTATTAAGGGTATGGAGGTCAAGTGAGGACCTAATCCCAACTTAAGTGATGATTGTTCTGAATTCCGGCTCAAAACGCTGCTACAAGGTTTCCTACAGGAAAACTACAAGATGTGCTAGTTCTCCTACAGGATCCCCTGTTTTACTACAGGAAACAACCCAAAAGCTTAGGAAGTGGTTTAAAAGGTGGATTGAAGTGTCGGAGGGGTAGATAATGGGAGAATAAGGCATGGAGGGGGTGAACATTCTCCAAGGCTCAATCAAGTGCTTCAAGATGGTTGGATTTTCTCAATGGAAATGACAACTTTTGTTGATAAAACAAGAATTCAAATTGAGGTTTTAGTGGATTTTGGCAACATGGGTGGATAAGGCTTGGATGAGGAAAATGAGATGAGGTATCCCTGTAAGGTAGAAGCTCCCACAACAACATACATTATTATATGCATCTATGCACAAATTCATCTATACATGGGAAAGATGTATTAAATGGAAAAAACAAAGTCATTACCATCTAATGGCTATCTTCATGAATGGAAGTGCTTTGAAACCAATGAAAAAATTAAGAGATAAAAAATGACAATTGCAACTCATCCTAGAAACTTAAAGACAATGACCTACTCATCAAGAAACCCTAGATTATGTAGCAAAGCAAAAAATCTGTTTTTGGGTTGTATGAAAGTGTCCCTCAAGTCATGATCCCAAAAGAGAGAGATGAGGTGAAAACCACTATCACCAAATTTTCTGAAATGTCTTCTGTCACTAGGGTACCATTGTTCTAGCTATCCACAAATGGAAGAAAACTAATTAAGCATACCAATACTTGCAAATTAACAATACCAAAATTAGTTTAATGGCTAACTATGAATGGAATCGAAGGATACATATACAAAAAGAGGAACCTCTGCTGCTAGGGTTGGACCCTAAACCAAGAGCTTCAGCCCTCTGAGTCAACTTAGTGCTGGATCAAGGGAATTCTTCTCATTTTTATTAAAATATCAAAAATACACATGAGTGATTAGTCACAATGTCTCAACTCGAAAATGCCTCTTGGCTATAATAAACAAAATTTGAATCCTAACGAGGCTCTAGGCCTTCTTATTTATACAACTGAAGTTACCAACAACTTCCTAAAATTTAGGGAGGCTTGGCTCCCAAACTTGAGATCAACTGGTCTTCAATTATCACTCGCTTGGCTGCTAATGATCTTAATGGCTCGGCTGCTTGCAACTCTAAGATGATGAGATTTGATGGGGAAATATTTGAGTGAAGTGAGGAGGTAAGGAGGGAGATCCCATCTCCTAAAATCTCTATTTCTTTTCTCCTTCGAGTTCCTGCACTTTAATTAGCAAAAATTCGCTCGAAAATTGAAAATCAATGCACATTAGACCATAAGACATGACATTTCATCTTTCCCCTTCTCATTAAGAAAAATATAACAAAACATGTAAATAACAATGAGAAAAATTGATTTTAGTAAGTTGAAGGGTTGGATTAAGGTCTATATAATTTACCCATTGATGAGCCTCATCATCACCCCCTACTAAGAGTGTTTCTCATCCTTTGAGAAACTCAATATATGTCCATGTCTTTCATTACTTTGGTGGCCTCCTTGACATCCCAAGCCTCTACTGTAGTCTCCTCCTCTTGTGGATAAAATCTTGCATGCTTCTCTATCTCCTACTACTTTTTTCATTATTCTTCTTCCTTTGTCCCTTCTAACATACCTAAGAGCAATGGTGGACTGCGTTTCAAGCCAATCGAGTTGAATTTAAGTCTCTACAATGATTTCTTATACATTGGGGTCCTTTCTAGTGAATCCCTCGTTCTGTTAGGATAATGATACTCCCTGATCTTCAAGTTGTAGGGAAAGGTGTTCCATCTCCTTTGGTAGGGTTTCTAGCTTTCATTCCCTACCAATCTCCAAGTGTCGTCAAAATGAGTGACTGATTTATCTTGTTTAGCTAGGTATCTTGGTGCAAGCTGGGTATCATTGGAAATGAGGTTGTGGGTGCTCATGATAGCCATGGAGTTGGTCTGTTCTACTCTCATGAAAATAGGTTCTGTTTCTTCTCTTTCCAATACCCTTTTTACTTCTATAGCCCTGGCCTCCTCATGATTCATCCATGATGCCAAGGCCTTTAGTTTTTAGTCCCCTAACTTTGGATTAGGCTCCCACACATTCAAAACTACTAGGGCCAAGTTATGTAGGTAGAATTTAGATATGTTGGCTTTGTCCTCTAGGGTGCTTTGGTCACAGAGGTTAATGAACTACCTATAGTTTTGGAAAGGCATAGTTCCTCATTATGCAAGGGCTTTTATTTGAAACTGCAACAATTGTTCTTTGAGGTATAATGCATATGATTTTGTTGGCATCCTACATTGGAGTGCCTGTTGGCATCCTACATTGGAGCACCTCCATGGAGAGACTTTCCATAGTTTCCAATTGGTTATCCTTCTCTTGTAGTTTCCTCCTTAGCCACGTGTTCTCAGTGTCGAGCTGAGATTCATCACTCTTTCCCTATCTCTTATTCTACTCAACTCTCTGCCCATTTATAGCAACTTTTCTTCCATATGGTCTACATCCTCTACAATTTTTGATTTAGCAATTTGCATCCAACGATGTGTCCTTTCTCTCTCCTTTTCAAGCTCAAAGAATAGAGGGATAGAAAAATTTTGTGGTATTACTCTGTCCCTTAATGAATTTGTAATAGGAGCTAAGGTTCAGATGTGGGTTAGGTTCCTTCAGCTCCTGGGACTCTCCCTTTATTGTTTCTTCAGTATTTACTGCCTCTTTTCCTTCCCTTTTCCGTTGTAGTCCTTCCTAATCTTGTTTCTGCTTTTCCTACAGTTTTGACATAGTTTCTTGTAGGACTGTTTTTGCTTCCTATAGGCCTATCTGTGTTTCCTGTCGGAGACCTTTCCAGTTTTGAAAAGGTGTCAAAACTTCTTTAACTTGTTTTGCTGAGGTTGACTTGGTGACAAGCCTCCTAACATAGGTGATTGGTGACCTTGGGGAGGCTTGTTATGATGTGCCTTCTTCACCTTTCTTTCCTAGAGGGATTAACTTCTCCTATTCTTTTAGTGAGTCCTCTATGATAATGGGAATCTTGGTAGGGGTTTGAGGTCTCCCTTGTTTTATCCTAGTGCTCTTCCTTGTTATGAAATATAAGGGAGTATGCCTCTACCTCTTTCCTTTTGATTTGATAAGTGTACTTAGAGCAGTTAAGGCAACAACTGCCTCCTTTCTGTGGGCTCTAGAGACACCCTTGGAGATTCCTCTTCTTCCTTGCTCTGTATTTCAGGACTTGGTCCATCCTTCTGTGCTTCTTCCTTGTTGTTTTTTTCATCCTTTGTTTCATCTAGTTCCGCCTCCTCTTCTTTAGCCTCTTCTTCCTCTTCTTCATTTTCTTCTTCTTCAGGTTCATGTCCCTCTTCTTCATGTTGTTCTTCTTCAAGCTCTTCTCCCTCTTCTTTATTAGTAGAATTAGGGTCTCCTTCATACTCAATGGCTTGAATTTCATCTTTTTCATTCATGTTTTCAAATGTTGACCATATAATAGGGATTCTCAAGTTCTTAAGGGAATCTTCTAGTATGAGTTTGATTAATCCATGATATGTCAGTTGTTGATGCTTCCCTTCTTGTACTTTTATGCTCATGTCTATCATTGATTGTAACAAAAATTAAGGTGCACCAAGTCTTCTATGAAGAGGTAACTCTTATCCAAATCTTAGCTCATGGAGGAGTGTAAACTGGTACCCATAGACTATACTGAGTCTATCCTCACAAGAAATATAGTTGATGATGTGATAGCTTACTTCATTCCAAGGATATGGAATTATTGCCCTTCTAATCCCATTTTTGTATTCAATTGGTTCTTCTCCTTCCTAGAAAAATCTCTTCTTGGCAAGAGTGCTGCTAGTTCTGACCTCTTTTCTCCATTGCAACCCTAGAAGAAGTGTAGTGATCCTACTAATTCTCTCACGGGTAATTGTTACTAACAAACCCCTCACTATAGTAGTGCCACTAGCTCTAGCTAGAGGTATGTGCGACATTGCAAATTCACTAGCTATATCATCATCATATCCCCCAAGTAGCTCGAAGAATCCCAACCATTGATGCCTTGCAAATATTTCTACCACAAGAGGATGTTGGTGTATTATGGTTTTTCTGATGGGCTACCTTTTGTTGAAACCCCCTGTCATCCCTTCTTTCTATCAATCTTTTTGTATGAGTTTTGGGTGGTTATAGCTTAAGAGCTTCTCTAGGTGATTCACAGTTTACTCTACACAATCTTCCAAAGAATTCTGTCTATCTCTATGCACATTGTAAATACTTAAAAGAAATGACAACTTGTTTCCTTTTCCTCTTTACAAATGAAATAATAGAAGATATGGCACCTACCTTTCTCTAAAATTTTTTTTTGAAGAGAATTCTTGAATTACTAGCCCTAGGCACCCACTTACATCACTTTTGACAATCCTCCCTATTTCATATAGCTTTCTTGTATTTCCTGTAGGTGCTCAATGTTTCCTATAGCTTCTCTAGGTTTCATGTAGGTGCTCATTGTAGGTAGCCTGAGGCTAACTTTTCCTTTTGATGGCTCCTAGAGGTTATGTCAGCTCTCAAAATTTCGAAATGAACAATACTTTGCATGAAAGTCAATGAATATTTATATTTATGGTTGATTTCGTTGATTGATGTGCTGGTTAGCCGAGTACGTATTTCTCTTTTTGGACCATTGGTCCCACTACTAGTTAACATTCTCCCCTTCCTCATAATCATCACCCGCTTCTTTTCATCGTAACTTGAACACCATTTTTGATTTATTCCCCTTGACGTGACCTTGCCGCATGTCCAGTTGACTAACAATTTACCTTTTGTTATTGGATTGAAGGTGGCCAAGTTAACTGACCACCTTCACTTATAAAATCAACTTTCTACATATTACTAAAATTTTAATCATATTTTTACTTATGAGGGAGTATGGATGAGGTGACATACCTATGGCTTCCTTTTCCTTGCTAATGCATGCTAGAGGGTGGTTCTGTTGTGCTGCTCATGACTCAGGTACTTCTTCTTGACTGGTTTTTTTGTTGATTTCATTTTTCTAATGGGTTGTCTTCTTGTTGATGTGTAGGTGCTAGCTTCCTTTGTCACTACTGAGCTCTTGAGAAGTTCCATTACGAATATAGTTGTGCTTCTCCTTTTTCAATCATGATGTTGAAGGTTAGGCCTGAAACCTGTTGCTCCTTCAAAATAAGTTGCTAATGGGTTTCCTATAGTACTACTACAGGAAATCTTGTAGCTACCCTTTTTTCAATTTTTGTGTCCTTTCTCTGCTTGGATGGTGAATAAGTATTGGAATGAGTGGAAGCTATGGCCATGGAGTGGTAGTTGAGGTAGGCTACTAGTGGTTTTTATTTATTTATTTATTTATTTTTATTTGATTTTATTGGATTTGATTTGATTTGTTTTTTTTTTTTTTTTGGACACACGGGGTGACATGGTCATGAAGGGTGTTGGCTGAGAGGTGGTGATGTCAATGGCCTTATTTTTTTTCCCAAAATAGGCTTGCATCATAATTTCTCCATCAAACTGTCTTTCTTGTATATTTTCATAACTTCTTGTATTAATTACGGGGAATCTTGTAGAAAACACATAATTGCCTAAAATTTGAGTTTTTCTATTATAGGAGATAAGTATGGATGAAGGAACATGCAGATTATGGAAGAGATGAAATGGATGAAGAGAAACATGGGGTTTTGCAAGGCTTCTTGCCCTTTGATCTATGTGTCCATTATCTTCTTGAAAACCTACAAAAACCAAAATTGTTATGAGTGGGAAAGTTTGGGGTCCCTGCCATTATTTTTGGGTTTTTTTTTTTTTGAAAGATTACCAAGCTATGTCAAAGGAGGTTTTCATCCTGGTTTCCTGCCTTGGGAGCCTCAAAAGAGGTTTTCAACCAGAGGTATTTTATTTTTCCTTTTTTTTTTTTTTTTTCTTTAACACTTTTGGGTTGCCTTAAAGAGGCTTTCAACCTAAAGTGGGCCTCAAGTGCCTCATGGAGGTTTTCACATGGGTCTCTTTATTATTTATTTTCTTTTTCCTTTTTTTTTCAAAAGTTTAATAGACCTCAAGGAATTGGTGAGGTGGAATTTGAGACTCCTTCAATCACCATTACTGGCTTGCTGATACTACTAATGAACTCCTTTGACAAAGGCATTTTGTAGACTTTCAACCTGTACCCATTGAGAAGCAAATGCATACCTTATTCATCGATGGTTCTTATCTAAAAAACACCATTATAATGGCACTTTTCTATTACATATGGAAAAACATTTGGTCATCAACTTGCCTTTCATATCTTTGTATCGGGAGTCATATAACAGGGCCCAATCGCCTTCTTGAAACAATTTGTCTTTGATATTTTTGTCATGCCAGATTTTTCTCTGTACTTGAGTCACTTGTGTGTGCATGAGGTACTACATCCTAAATTCATATAACCCATTTAGCTAGAGAAATTTCTCTTTTTGTGCCCTTGTGACATGTATATCCAATTGTGCTACCATCCTTAAGTTTTTGTACTCAAATTCAATGGACAATAGAGCCTTCTTCTCATAGACCAAATCATAAGGGGTGAAGCTAGTGGTGGTCTTCCATGTTGTATTATAGGCCCAAGTGGCCTCCACTAATCTATCTGCCCAATCTTTCCTGTTGTTTCTAACCACTTTGGTGAGAATGCTTTCCAATGCTTTGTTGGTGACTTCTACTTGTGCATTATCCTTAGGGTGGTAAGGAGTGGACTTTATATGCTTGATCTTGTGCTGGCTTAACAAATTATCAATAATGTGTGAGGTGAATTGACTTCCCTGATCAATGACTAGCTCTCTAGGGTATCCAAACTTGTAAAACACATTCTCCCTCAAGAACTCAACCACTATTTCTTTTGTGGCTACCTTGATACCTTTGGTTTCATCCCACTTTGTTAAGTAGTTGGTGCACACAATGATGTAATTTTTTTGTCTGGATGGAGGATCAATGTGCCCAATGACATCCATGCCCCACTTTTAAAATGGCTCGAAAGTCACTTGAGGTTGCAAGGGCACTTCATCCTTGGGAGTAGGTTTCCCCATCCTTGGCACCAATCACATTAGCTGGTATACCTTCTTGCATCATGATGGAGAGTGCGCCAGTAATAGCCAGCTTGTAGTACCTTGAATGTTGTCCTTTTGGTTGCAAAGTGACCTCCACAAGGCCCATCATGATAGGCCATAAAGATGTAAAAACTTCCTCCTCCTTGACACATCTTCTCAGAATTTTATCTAGGCCCAACTTGAAGTGATTGCCCCCAATCCAAGTGAATGGGGCACTTTTCCTTACGTTTTTGCTCTTCTCCTTGGAGGACAGATTTGGAGGGAACTGTGCAACTACTAAGTAGTTGGCTAGGCCAAAAAAACATGGAGAGAACACTCAAATGGTTAATAAATGCTCATTTAGCAGTTAGTCACCAACCATCCCTTCCTCAGCTCCAAGCAAAGTCAATCTAGACAAAAAAAAATTGCAACTACATTTTCTCTACCAAGTTTATCAATAAACATTAGATAAAATTGTTGTAACAAAAGTAACCATCTAATAATTTGAGCATTCACATCAGGTTTGTTCATCAAATATTTAATGGCAACATGGTTGGTATGTACAAATGCCTGGTAACCAGTAATGTCATGTCTAAATTTTTTCAATGAATGAACAATGGCTAGGAGCTCTTTTTCAGTCACTGTGTAGTTTAACTCTGCTTTGGATAGATTTTTTCCTATGAAGTAAATGGAATAAGGTTTCTTTTCATCTATCTGGCCCAGAGATGCTCCTATAACTTTGTGAGAGGCATGAATATGTATGTGAAAAGGAAGAGCCCATTTTGGGCCTAAGAGAATAGGTGTAGTAGTCAACTTGTCCTTTAGGGTTTCTAAGGCCTCTTGGCAACTTTTTGACCATAAATATTCAAAGTCTTTGGCCAATAGTCCAAACAAGGGCGAGGATACCTTGGTAAAGTATTTTATGAATCTCCTATAGTATCCAAATAAGCCTAAGAAACTTTTGACATCCCTCTTCTTCTGAGGAGTAGGGACCCTCTTTATGATAACTATCTTATTTTGGTCTACTTGCTGTCCTTCCTGGGATATTTAGTCCTAGAATAGTCCCCGCTGTCATTAAGAAATCGCACTTCTCACGACTAAGGGATAAGTTCATTTCAATGCATTTTTTTAACACCTTTCCCAATTTAGAGAGAGCCTCCAGGAAATCGCACCCATAGTGGTTGAAATCATCCATATAAATTTCTATAGAATCATGGACTAGCTCTCCAAAGGTACTTAGGCATGATCTCTAGAAAGTGGCAGGCTCATTGCATAAACCAAAAGGAAGGACCGCTTAAGAAAAGGTACCCCAGGGACAAGTGAAAGTGGTTTTATCCTGGTCTTCTGGGATAATATTGATTTGATTGTAACCACTAAATCCATCGAGGAAAGAGAAGAACTTATTTCCTACAAGACCATCTAATACTTGGTCAATGAAAGGTAGAGGGAAATGGTCCTTTTTTGTGGTTTTATTTAGCTCTCGGTAATCCACACAGGTCCTCCACTTTATGCTTTTCTTTAGAACTAGAACCAGAGGAGACACCCACTCATTATTTGAGAAGGGGTAAATGAACTCTACATGCAACAACTTTTGCAGTTCTTCTTTGAATATATCCTTGAGGGTTGGGTTCATTCTCCTTTGAGGTTGGTGGATTGGCTTGCAACCTTCCTTGATATAAATGTGGTGAGTACACACTGAAGGAAGCACTCCCTTCATTTCCTTGTAACTCTAGGCAAAGGCGTCCAAATTCTTTCTTAGCATGTCAGATAACTCCTCTTCTTGGTGTACATAGAGGGATTGATTTTCAATGCTATTTATAGGCCAAATTTTATCATCTTGATATGATTAAGGCTTGATTCAACTAAGCATAGATCGGTCCAAGGGTTGTCTTTGGCTTCCTTTACTAACTCCTCAAGAGACATGGTGTTGGGGGGTTGATTCTAGAGGATTTTCTCAATCAGGTCATCTTCATCAGGTTTACCCCCTCCTATAGTAGGATCTAGGGCATAGATTGGGGAAGAGTAGACTTCGTATTCTTCCTTGTTTTCTAACCATAAAGCTAGGAAGAGGGTACAAGACCAATTTCTTGGATATATACCCATTTTTAATGGTCATGTTCCTAGCCCTCCAACTTATGTAAGCATAAAAAATGGCTAACCACGGCCTTCCAAGAATGAGAGGATAACCATTGACCTTGGTCTTTGGTTGGAGAACTAAGAAGTCAACAAGTTATTCCCAGTAATCAATGGAGACCATCAAGTTCTCAATGATTCCATTAGGAGCTACTATGTATATGTTCGCAAGCTGCAAGACTGTTGTGGTCTTTCTTAATGACCCTCGAGATTTAGTTTAAGCATAGTCTCCTTAGTCATCACATTGATGGCAGCCCCAAGATCAATCAAGGTATGGGGGACAATTGTGCCATCGATGTGTACATCTACTACGAGACTTCCAAGATCTAGATACTTTGGGAAAATCACCCGCCCCAACATTAAGTTGAATAGTTGTCCAATGACATTAATGGTAGGGGAGTCTTTCTTTCACCTTACCACATGTTTGAAACACTTCTCCTTGATTAAATTGTTGTAGATGGGGACTGTTAACACCCAGGTTGTTCCCTATGACTCCCAAGGGAATACGGCTGGGGTAACCACTAACCAATATTTGGATTACAGCTTCTAGCCTAGCTGTAATCAGAGAGGGCTCTCTCTGTTGGGTTTGTCTCTGTTTTATGGAGATTTTAGGCTAGTTATGAAGTGAGGGTTTTCTTTGGTGTTTTGTTTGGTTGGGGGATGATTTCTGATAGTTTTGAAATGTTCTCTGTAGGTAAATTAATCCATTGGGCAATGGAGTCTGTGGCTATTGGTTTCTTGAAATCCTGACTTGGTGCAGCTGGAATTACAGGGCCTTTATATATTTCGTGAAACAAATTGTAGATTGTGATAATGAAGTGTGACCAACCAGTGAAAATCAATTAAGAATTTTTCACTAAACTGGGATGTGAGAAAGGGATGTATTCCTCAGGAGCAAACTCGAATTCCTGAAACAATAGATCACTGTGATGATATAGTGTGAAAGGTAGCAATTAAGAATTACACTTTCATTACCATAACTGAAGAAAACATTTATAACAACTTAGATTGAGTTCAGGGTAATCTGTGATTAAATCCTGAGACTATTCTTTTTCCTTGCTATTAGATATCTAAAACATGGGAAACATGAATGACATATGAAAGATAACAAACATATAACAAAGAGTTACAAGAGAAACTTATTGAGTCATGAGATACGCAGGAATCCTGGAACATTTAGCTAAACACCAGCAAGACATCAAGAGACACAGAGCTTTGGAAATTCCATCATCCTTTGTATTAATTCTCTGAAGATTTACAGTAGAAGAGGAGCAGAATAGATATCAAAAGATTTCTTACATCCAATGTCCAACCTCTGCTAACAAATGCGAGGGGGAATATATAGAAGTCTATTACAAAATATCTTAGGCATTGAGTCATCTGAGAGGGAAAATATCTTTACTAACTCGTACATAGATTGCAGGTGAGAATTTATTACAGTCTTTAATGCACTTTAAAGGCTCTTAAATCCTATCAGAACATTTTTGACCTTTGGGGCTCGCGGAGTCGGTTGAGCGCTTTGATATAACTGCTGAATGACGTGTCTGTGCAGTTGTATCTTTCTGTAGTTTCTCGGCCCTGTCACCTGTGACTGCTGATGCTGCTATGGTGGTCGAATACTTGTGTTGAGTTGGCTCAGCCTCTTTCTGCATACCTGCTGATGTGTCTTTGTCTTCCTGTGTATGAAAGTTTAAATATTTTCAAAAAGAAAAATTACAATTACTGACTTTGATTTAACAGTAATCGTATCAATTCCTCCCACACATCTGGTGCAGGCAACTGATGCTTCAAAATTGACCCCATGGTCTCATCAGCCTCTGTATATTTATAAAAATGAGGAGGCTCATCAAATAAATGTGTAATCTCATTCATAATAAAAAATAAGTTTTCTACTCTGTTAAAGAAGATCTGCCCTGTTATGGGTCCTGTTTCTGTTGATGAGCTTGCTGCTTCTGAAATCTAATTTAGTGCAAAAGTGTTTACTCTCTTGGCATATTTATCATGTGAGAGTAACTTTCCTAATGGTTCCAGCAGACTAGGCAGACCTCTGTTTTGTAATGCCAAAAACCTGTTCTGAAACTTGTTGATGTCTGCTTGCATGTCCTGGACTCTTCACTCCAGGGTCTGGACCAGGCTTCTCAATGTCAGGACCCTTTTTATCAGTGAGATAGTTTCTGTCCTATTTCTAATTCCCATTTGGATGAGCTGGGAGCTGGTTCTGTAATTTAGCACATTTATCATTTTATTGGCAATCTTAGGCATGCTGCCTAGAGATGCCCTTGCTCGTTGTATCTCTTTATGTGCTTTTCCAATGAGCGTTATTTGCACATGGATGGCCTCAATATATTCCCATTGATTTGTAATAGATTGGCCAATGTGGCCCCATATGACCCTTTTAAGCTCAGATGTGACTTTGTCTAATGTGAGCTCTTTTTCTAGATCAGCTATCCTTTTCTTTAGGGCCTTTACCTCCCTCTCTCTCTCAGCCACATTCTGTTTGGATTTGTCATATTTTTCATTTACTTTTTCCAGAGTGTCCTTGGCTTGATTCAGCTCAAACATCTGAGACTCCAAAACTTGAATTTCATTCCTCAGCTTTTGCATATCAAGGCTTTCAACCTGCTCTGTTGTTGGTGCTGAGGTGGTTGGGGCTGCCTGCTGTACCTGTTGGCTGGGAGGGGCAGTGCCTTGAGGGATTTCCTCAAGATTTATTGTTTCTGGAGGTGGCTGTGAGGTTTTCCCTGCCTCCTTTTGCTGTAATGCTGCCTCTAATGTGGCCTCTGATTCCTGCAGCTTTTCCTGAGTTTGGAGGAGCTCTTTGTATAGTGTCATTAGTAGAGCAGCTGCATCCTTCTCCTGCCTTTGATGGGCAACCTCTTCTGTTTGTGGGTGAAGAGTTGGTTGGATTTTTAGCATCTTTTTCAATGTTGCCATATCAGCATCCCTTAGCTTCAGGATTTATTGGACAGCTTTAACATCCTTTGGATCATGCCCAAGCTCTATTATAATTTCTTCCAGAGCTTTGATCCTATTGTCCTTGGCTTGAGAGGAAGCCCTTTCCAACTCAAGCTGGGCAGCAGTGTTATTTAGGCTATTCTGCAGCCTGTAGTTTACTAGGGTCTTGTCTGCCAATGTGGCATAAACCATCTCACCCGTCTGTTTATGCAGCTCTATTTGATCCATTGGGTGGACGTCTTTTGACAGGACCTCCAGGTTGGTCCTGATGTAATCTGCAGCTGATTGTGGTTGTTGCACTGTTGGTGTAAAATGGATCATGATCATTTTTCCTTCATGTGCATCAAATGCAGACACGAGCCTTTGCTAGTTGGTAGGAGCCATATTCAGTAGGTGATTGTAAAATTGCAGCTTCAGTGGTTCATTTCTTCTCTTGATATCCTTAAACTGCTGCTTAATGCTTTTTTCTCCTCCCCTCCTTTGTTCTGAGGAACTCACCTCTCCTACTGCTGCCCTGTCTTGCTCTTGTTGTAAAGAGCTGGCTGAGGCCTCCATACTGGGTAGGCCTGTTCCTGAAGTTTGCCCCATTGGCATCTCTTCTTCAGAGAAGGGATTCAGTCTTTGCCTCTTCTCTGGTGATGCAGTTAGGGGCGTTTCCCTGTCTCTTTTCCTGCTCACGTCCTCCCTTTGAGTGGTTTGGAGGACTGATGAGTCAATTCTTGAGTCTTGCCTTGGGGGTGCCATCTGTGCTGGCTGCTGCTAGGTGGCCATTGGGGCCTCTGCTGTTTGTTCCCCCTGCACCTGTTGGTCCTTTTGCTGCTGTTCCTATTGGGGTGGCTGCACTTGACCCTGTTGCACCTGTGGTCCTTCCATATCCTTCTCCTTGCCTTTTCTCTGAGCTTGGCCTGTGGTTTGTAATGTTTCTTGTTGTGCTGCAAATGATGAGGCCATTGCTCCTGCTTGAGGCTTTGGCAGAGTAAGTACCTGTGAAGGAGATTCCAAGTCAGCCATTTTCAAAAGATGCCTTCTAGCTCTTTCATTCAATTCTTCTTGGGTGACTGGTTCCTCCAGTGTGTTCCTTCTCCATTTTGGTTGGTTGGCATGTCTTTCAATGTAGGGCATGCTCACATGTTCATAGCTGGAGAGCTTGTATTTCAGCCTTCTTAAGGATATGGTCATGTTAGGGTCATAAGGCTTCCAAAGGAAGCTTTGTTTTTAGGCCAAGGCCTTCTAGTTTCCTGTCAGCTTCTTTCCAGCCTTCCCTTTTGTTCAAGACAAGGTGGCCCAATTGATTTTTCACCTTTAGTTGTGCCTTCTTGCCCTTGCCTGCAAAGTGTACCATATCAGCATTGTCGAATTGCCTGAAATATTCAAGGGCAAACAATCTCGTAGGCACATACTTGGGAAATCTGTATGGGCGTAACTCACACCCATATATTCTGATTACGGTGTAGCGTTGGTAAAAGTACCAATCCCCTATGCTGTACACCTTTGATAGCTGCAGAATCCTTTGCATCTCATCAGTCTCTTGGAGGAGGTGAGCTTAGAAATAAAGACATGGCTGGATGGATGAAGAGGTCTATGAACTCATAATATGTATATGGAGAGTAGGTGCTGAGGTGAAACACCGAGGTCTAGTACACCACTGACCTTGGATTGCCTTCTGCATCTGTTCTCTTAATCTCAAAGGAGAACTT
>APFE031080412.1:0-19665 GCA_000404065.3 Pinus taeda | reverse complement strand
CTGAAATATTCTAAGGCAAACAGTCTCATAGGCACATACTTGGGCAATCTGTATGGGCGTAACTCACACCCATATATTCTGATTATAGTATAGTGTTGGTAAAAGTACCAATCCCCTATGCTATATACCTTGGATAGCTGCAGAATCCTCTGCATCTCATCAGTCAGTCTTGGAGGAGGTGAGCTTAAGAATAAGGACATGGCTAGATGGATGAAGAGGTCTATGAACTCATAATATGTATATGGGGAGTAGGAGCTGTTATGAAACACCGAGGTCCAGTACACCACTGACCTTGGATTGCCTGCTGCATCTGTTCTCTCAATCTCAAAGGAGAACTTCTCATGTTGATGGTAAAGAATGAGGTGGTAGATATAGGAGGTGTATCTAAACACCTTCTCTCTGGACAAGTTCAAGAACTACTCATGCATCTTATCTGAAATGTATGTAGCATAGTCATAACAGATTGGAGTCTTGCCTGGGGAGAACATAGTCATCATTACTAGTACAGTTTCCTCAATAAATTCCAGTGACTTGTACCCCAAAACGGAACTAATCATGTATGCAAGATCTATACCTAGTTGATTGAGGTAGCCATCAAAAATAGGAGGGTGCAACACTGTGTCAGAGTTTGTGATGAACAATTGGTTGAGCTTCAGGATCTGTGCATCTGTTAGTATTTTGGCCCCTTGGTTGATCAAATCCATTAGAGACAAGGGGACCAATTTCTTCTGGGTTTTGAACTGCAGCATCTCTCTGATGGCTTCAGGGGTCATGTAGAATACCACTACACCTGTAGGGTCAAGCACAACCCTTTGCATGGGGTCATAGCACACAACACATAGATGAATTAGGTCAGGGAACTGGTTGACCTGAGGGAGCTTGAATATTGGGAGGAAGGAATCCCAAATGCCTAGTATGTCTGTTCCATCCTTATGTCTAGCCTTAAGCTCATTTAGCAGGTGAAGGTGGAACTTGCACTTCGATGAGGAGTCCTCTGAGATTTGGTAGTCTAGGTCTGCCAAATCCTGCCACTCCAGCTCTCTCTGGGGGGGATTTAAAGGAGCAATGTTGAGGGCAACTGGTGCAACTGGAGTCTCCATGGTCACTTGGATTGTGTTCTGTGAATGATTGTTGTTTCTCGGGCTGGAAGAACACTGCCCGATTGAAGAGGGAAGTTTGAAAAATGCAGGGTCACAGGGCAAGTATGCAGCAGTTGAAATACTGTATTAGTCTTTAAGAAGGCAAATATTAGCCTTTCACAGGCCTTTCTCAGCAATTGAGTGCAGGTTTCAGGTTGTAGTTCACGACTACGCGAACGAAGAATGCGGGCTTTTTCACTGAAATTTGCAGTCTAAATGGCTCGGCTGGTGAAATTCGACCGTCAATTTTCCAAGAGGGAGTTGGGTTTGAGTAGTTTTCTGGTGATTTTTGAGCATTTTCTGTGCTTAAGGTGTTTTTAGCAATTATTGAAAAAAACCAAGTTTCAAAGAGGTTTTTACGGATAAGTACCTGGTAGATGGATTGCCTGGGTTGGAACAGTAGGTGGGTACGCGCGCTGAAGCTCTCCGGTTCGTTTTGAGCAGGTTGGTGAATTCTTCGTCGTTAAACGCATGCAGAGAGCGCAGAAGTGTTTTTGCAAAAAAGTGCAAAAAACGCGTAATTTTTGACAAAATATGACTTTTTCGGGTCATTGGCGCCTTTATTAAATGACGTCAGCATGACGTCAGCAAGTGGGTCTGGGTTGGATGACGTTAGCATGATGTCATCAGGTGACATGGCAGCCTAAGACCGGTCCACGGGGGCGGTGAGGTGGCGAACAGGTGGACCAGTGGTGGGTGAGGCTCGCGTTCGTGGCGCTGACACAGGCGGTACGAGGGCGCTGACATAGGCGGACAGGTGGCGCGATATCGGGCTACCTCTTATACAGCGGGGAATCTGTCAGAGGGGGCTCCGATGGATTTTGGGGGCGATGCGTGGACCCCGCATGACATTAGCGTCTGACAGATATCGGATGATATCTATCAGACGTCGGGGCCGGTCCGATATGAGCGTCGACCGTTGGATTAACAGGGCTAGATCGGACGGTTATCGGACCATGGACCTGCACGGAGGATACGATCATCGGGTGAGTATTATGATAGTATTTTCCTTGGAATCTGCGCCGGGCGGGACCCTTTGCACTATTGATAAATTTCATGGTTTGCCATGTATTTCTTTGTTAAATTATGCATAGTCGATGACTTTAGGTAAAGGCGGAAATCATGGTTTTTAATGAAATTTTCACAAAATCGCGAATTGGTTCAAAACTTAGGCAAAGAGGGTTTTTATAAGGTTTTTCGCATAAATGCGCAAATTGGTCCCATACTTAGGATAAAGTGGATTAAGTGGGTTTTTGCATATTTTTTGCTTTTGAGTGGGTATAAGGGTGAAAACAAGGTTTTTTCAAGGTTTTTTGGCAAAAATGGAGAGTTGGCTAGGTAGATGAGTTCTGATGGAGATAAGAGGTTAGGCTTGGGTTCTTGAGCTAACCAGGTGTTAATTCAATTCCCTATTAGTGAACCATATGGCTATAATGCCCAGGAGGGGGTATTTATACATTGCTTGGGGTTTATACACCATGGTGTTATAGTAGTAGGGAAAGGGTGACATAGGGAGTTAAATAATACAAGTTAGAGGTCAATATGGAGGGGGAAGGTGAATGAAGAGTGATATCACTAAGTATTCTTGAAAACAACTTAGCTTGAAGAGTAGATCAAAATGAAAATAACTTTACACAAGAAATGCGGCTTCTAAAGGCCATAAGAACCAACATAAAACCTTGAATCTCTCTTATAAACACATCTTGTGAAGGGAGGTTAGTAATGAGTGGTGAGTCAGGAAAAAGGGAAGTTAGACATGCTTCATTATGATGTTTTCCTTGTACTTGTCTGGCAAAGTTTCAGCTTGGAAGTAACACCACATCTGCAACCCCATTTACCTACCCAACAATTTTGCCTAGCATTTTTTTGTTTCTTCTTGGAGGGTGCACTTGGACTTGCAAACCCTTTATGTGCCTTTTCTTTTCCATTGGCTTTTTCCTTTGATTTCCTATCTAGCACTACCCTTCTTTCTTCCAAGGCCCCAGATTAAGCAGTTGGGAACCTTAGTTTCTCTGCCTAACTACTGATCTGCCAAGATTAGACAGTTTGGACAGATTTCTTTCTCTATTCTACAACAAAATTGAAACATGGCATGATCCAGATTGGACTGTTGGATCATCCATCAACACTTTAATAGGCATGAAGGCATGTACACACCTTGCTTTTCCTTGGAAATATGGTATCTTTGAGTCAGCAAAGTAGAGCATATTTGGCATTTGAATTTGCCAATCATGAAATATGAAACCTATTGGTATAGGTATCCAACAGATCCAAATAACATCTAAAGGAGAATTGATCAGACAATCCATTTGCAACAATCAAGTGAAGAAGTCTATAATAAAGCTCAGGTCATCTAAGAGAATATCAAAAATGTCTTCGATAGAAGAACTAAACAAGATGATTTCACTCTAGGTAATAGAGTTTTAATGTGGTATCCGAGAAGAGAAGACAAAGGAAAGCATTTAAAAATTGACAATCTATGGATCGGCCCTTATGTCATTTATGATTTCAGAGTACAGAGATGCATTTTTTCTCAAACATCTAGATGGGACAGAGATGCCAAGTGGACCTACGAATGGGAGAATGTCAAAGCACTATTTCTCTGAGCAATAAAAAATTTTCTAGCATTAATAATTTTAATATCATTGTCTTTATTATTTTGATTGGATGACCTATTAACAGAAGTTGAAGCCCACAGAGAAGACCCTAAGCTTCCATTGATATGTTACCATAAGTACTACAACAAAGGAAATCAGGTGTGGATATTGCTGAAATATAAAACTCAAGGCTACTGATCAAATGTTCTTGGCACCTCACACAGAGAGTGCCATCCCCAACTGGAGCCACTGTTAGGGTCCTATAATTTATAAGATCTCAAGGTATTTGAGTATTGTATCCCAGGAACATTATACTATAAATAATTTGTCAATCTACCAATGATGTCCAAATAAAAAATAAAAATAGAATAAAAAATGAAAAGAGGGTATAAATAAAAAAGATGAAGAACAAAATATTGAAAAAGAATGAAAAATAGAACCCCATCAAAAGAAAAACAAATAGAAATAATACTAACAGTGTTGCAAGTCTAAATGCAACTATTGATAGATATTTTTCTTCATCATTGTTAAATAGAGATTGTGTGCAGCTTGTTCAAAATGCCACAATGACTAGCTATTTGTTTAATCATGCAGCGTAATCATGGTTAAACTTGTTTAAATTTATGTAAATTAATAGGATAGAGAATAAAGATTTTCCAAACAATCTAATCTTGGTAAATTAGTAGTTAGGTATAAAATGGCATTGATTTAGCTATTAAATCTGAATGAATAGGAGAAATAACTAATAGGATTTAGTTAGTTTTTCATTTTGTATAAAAGGAAATCATGTGGGTTTGCTAGTCTAAGTGCACCCTTTAGATAAAATAAAATGTTAGTTTAGTTAAGGGTAGGTAAAATAGTTGGTTTTGTAAATATAGGCCTATGCCATTTTTATCCTAATTTTTAATGTCATGGTAAAACGGAAAACGTGCACCATAGGATAATGTGCTTTTCCATGTTTTAGTTCTAAATTTTATCCTACGTCCAAAATGTAAAAAGCAAGGACACATATGGAAAAATCTTGTTTTGTCGTATAGAGTTAAAGAGTTGTTTCTTCTACCGGGCCACATCCTACCATGAAATTTCCACACTTCGCACCCCCCCTGCTGAAACTGCTTACCATCCACTACCCCCTCCGAAACTACTTTCCCTTCACCTGCTTTACCGCATCCCCACCATGACACCTTTGCCTCTCACCTCCTGCCATGTCCCCTAAGCATTAACCACTTAAATTCCCTCCTAACAAAAAATGACCGTTCAATATTACATTCATATTTCCCAGGTAATAATTCAAACTTAACGGTCCCATGCCCTTTCCAATGGGACTTTCCTAGCAATGTTGAAAAGGTTTTGAAGCTATCACTCTCCTTCTTTTTAACTGCTCATTCTCTATAATTGACAATGTTTTTGTATAAATACTTCCATGTTTGCAGTATTAAGGGTTGATTTCTGAATGTAATTTCCTCTGCATATTGTAATTTTTCGAAGTGCTAGAGCATCAATAATATAGGGACCTTTCCACAGGATTCATGTGGTGTACCAAATGGTGATGTGTTCCTTCTATTGATTTATTTAAACATTGTTTTTTTTCTCAATTATTCTGAATATCTTAATTATTTAACAGAAAATGTGATGAATAGGATTTGTTATTTGGAGCACCCTATTCTAGTCGTAAATAATTTTCATGTCTTCCACTGAAGTCAAATTAAGGAATTCTTAATTCTCCTTAAGTTCTACTGAGCCTTACACTTCTTCTATTTCACAATGCATTTAATTTATAAACAGATCGAGATAACGCAACCTAGCTTGCCCCGTGGAAATCCTCTCAAATTTGATGCAAATCCAGTTTAATCTTTAGATTCCATAGTCCAATGTAATTATAACACTTAAATCAAACAAATAATTCAAACAAAACAATCAGTGCAATGACAACTAGCCTAAAATTTACATAAAACAAAGCTAAATTTCACAGAGAGATCCCTCTCTGAAGCTAGTAGGGCTAAATCCCATCTTCCAAACTGGTTTTGATGTTGTCCTATGTGTTTACTCCCTCAACCTCAAAAATACAAAATGACAACATGGGGGAGGGCTGAAAAGTTCAACAAAGGAAAAGGCAACAAACCAAGGGCCGGGCTACTACTTCTCTCTCCTCCACATGGTGTGATCCTGGATTATCACATATCCATGGGGTTTGAGTCCCGAAACAACAAAGGGAGGTTGACATTACGATATGGACCAAAATTGTCAGGGAGGGCTTATTTTTAAATACAAAGGAAAGCATGGAAAAAGAAGGCTCAGCAGGCCTCTTTCTCTCTCCTCCAGGGGGGGCACGTGGCGGCCTTTGATTGGTCCACTGAGCTGATATGGAAGCTAACGTCAGCACAGATGTGGCAAGTATGGAAGATGACGAGGCAGAGGACACGTGTCACTCCTTTTTGGCATTTCCAAGGGTCCTATGGGGCTGTTGCCGGGTGCCACATGTCATCACTCACAAGGTGACACATGGCCATGATGACACCAGCAGGTTACGTGGAAGTGATGACATCAGCAAGTTACCTGGTAGTGATGGCGTCAGCAGGTTTATTCGTTATCAATGATCGATGATCGCAATGGTTAAGTGATAAAGGCTTAAGCAACGGTGCACTACGATTGCGATATTCGGGACTCCTCCCCCCTGGACACAATAAAAGATTAAGGTAGGTCTATAAGGACCTTGCATCTGGATCGTCGGCCCACTCCAAGGAAAGGGTTAAAGCATAGTTTAAAGTGCTGATATGGGACTTTTGCAATATGTGAGACTCCTCCCCCTCGACGCGATAAAAGATTAAGGAAGGGTCTATAAGGACCTCTCGTCTAGACTGTTGGCCTACTCCAAAGGAAAAGCTATAGAGTCCCCCCTCTCCATGGTTACCATTGAGATATCTTTTGGCAGGCTCGACCTTGTGGATCAACAATCGCGAGGATAGAGGGAAATGCCATAAGAGAAACACAGTTGAAGTGCGATATGTGTGATTTGCGATAACAAAGGAAAAGGATCCGAGACACGGGTCTGATGGCCTTAGCGCCTAACGGCTAACCCCCTAGTTCTAGCCCCCTGGTTGTTTACATAAGTTTACAAAAGGAGTTGTGATAAGGGGGCTAAAAGGGGAATTAAAATCGCTTGTCTGTTTTTTCTATTTTTAGTGTTTAAAGACCCACGGCTATGGTACTCCTATGGTGTCCTTGAGCAATTTAAATGGGCACATGGGCCAGCAGCTGTAATAGTTAATGGATCATGGTGCAAGGACTGAACAATATAGGAGGGCCTCAAGAGGACTTAATGGCATGGCATTGTGCCCCCATCCCTATAACAAGAAAAGACTTAGCCTGTAACACACCACCATAAGTCAGTGCCGAAAGAAGTCAAGGGAGAGTTAATAGAAGCTAGTCGATGTAGTAGTAAGCAACCTCAATAAGAGAGAGAAGCATGACAATAGTAGGGACATGGCTCAACCCGAGGCCTCGAATGAAGAAGTAAGGGGACACCTCCTCCTTCCTCTCTCTACTTTCTTTCTCTCATAATTTAGTTTTGTATTTTTCCAAGAAATGGATTCGATCCCTTTTGTAATCTTAGGTAGGTGGTAGTAGAGCCTCACAAAGCTGAGGCACCTAGTCTAGCATGACAGCTTGGGCTTAGGCTCATATATTTTGATTGTAATTCAAATCTCTTCCCCTCTTCTTAGAAATATGGGGATGAAACATAATAGAAAGGTTTGGGATTCTCAGATCCACAAGGGCTCAACTTTGTGTTGCCATTTTGGTTCAATATTTTTTTACAGGACTTCACTGATATCATGGCTGAGTGTATGGACTAATTATTTGGCACTTCGGGATAAATGATGTTTCCCTTTTGATTCCAAGCATGATTGATGTGCAACAAATTCCTCTAGGTAATCTCATTTCATATGTGTTTTTCTTTCTTTGAAATAGTGTAATGAATGTAGTTGGTTCCTCGTCAATCTATGGATTTACCTTAGCTGCCTTACTAGAGAAAGATACCCATGTTATGTTTGATTTGAAACCTTCTTTTTCTCCTCTATTTCTATCATCTCATTGGAAAACCATGATTTAGGATATTCTCTTGCTTATAGCCCTATCCATTGAATTCCCCTTTCTGTTGTTACATTGCTGCATAGGATTCTATTTGTCACAGCCCTATGCATCTATTTCTCTCCCTCTTTTCCTCCTCTCCACCATCAATACAACATCAGTTTAAGATGTCTCATTTTTTTTGTCGACCACCAGAAGGAGAAGTAATTTCGTTTTGAGATTTCCCAAATATTGCCCGACATTTGGATCCATGAGTTGGCCTGAATCTTCCTCTTTGAAAGCTTATTGAACTAAGCCCCTCCTTTCATTTTCTTTTATTTAAATGACAATTGGAGTGCTAGAACCCCTCACATATAACCTTACATGCAGTCGTGTTTTTAAGAGCACTTGTCTACAATCAACCTAGAGGTTGTATCGAGGTAGCTTTCATTGCCTCTTGCTGCACTTGTGCTGCATGTGCAAGATTTAGCCATAACAACAACCATGCAAAAGATTTTGTAAATAGGTCTTTGGTGGCTTACAGTTCACTATGATGCGAAAGAGTTCTATCACAATTATGATGTTTGTCAAAGAGTAGGAAAACCATCCCATCAGGATGAAATTCCACTCCATCCATAGGTAGCACTACAACTATATGACAAGTGAAAATTGGATATCATTGGGACGCGTAATCTGCTAGTGAAAAGAACCAAGCCTATTATATTATAATTGTAATGTATCATCTGCATGGGTTGAGGCAACGCCAGTCAAATATTGTAATGCAAAGACTGCAAGGTATATTTTATTCGATAATGTTAGCACTAACTTTGGATGCCACAACATGGTTATGAGTTGCTAGGAACTTAATTTATGAAGAGGAATATCGAAGCATTGACGGAGGAATTCTAGGTGCACCATCAGAAGAGAAAAGCATACCATCCATATGGAAATGCAACAATAGAGGCCTTCAATAAGATTTTGGAGAATTCATTTATGAAGGTACACAACATGAATTGGGATGAATGGGAGTTGAGAATTCTTGCAACGCTTTGGGCCTTTTGGACTACGTCAAAGAAACTTAGAGGCCAAACACCATTCTGGTTGTTATATAGGAAGGGGGTAGTAAGTCTGATAGAATTCAAAGTCTCTAGCCTTTGCATTATTGTTGAAGCAAAAGTCAATACATTATAGCACACTTGAATATAGATAGACAAAGTTACTAGAGATGGAGGAAGATAGATTCAAGGTAGGGTTCCACTACAATGTGCAGAGAAATAGGGAAAAGGCATGGCACGATCATTACATTAAGTAGTAATAGTTACATACTAGTGATATTATGCTACTGTACCATAGTTGAATTATGAAACACCCTCGTATATTTTTAGATCCATTGTTCAGGACAAATGTGAGAGATGTAGGGGTTTTCGAACTAGACAAACTAAATAAGGAGCCCTTTATAGGACTTGTCAATAAGATCCAACTAAAATTGTATAGAGATGGTCAGCCTACCTCTCAAAGTTGATTTGATATTAATAGAAAATAAAATAAATAAGTATATTTATTTCTATTATATTTCTTTTTTCTGCAGGTAGAAGCTGAGAAATAGAGAATCCTGAAGAATTTATGTCTACAAGAAACAACATGAAAGATTTCGTAGAGTAGCGCTTTCCTATTGTGGTGAAGGGCTGGTGCGTTGCACACTAAAGAGCATCATGCGGTTAGGTGAACATGCAGTCGAATGGAGTGCTTGGTACTGAAAATAACCTAAAAGGTGGAAAATCGCTGGTAGTTGGTAGTGGCACCAGGAACCAAAACAATCTAGAAAAAGGAACTAACAAAAGCATGTGCCACCACATGGATTCGACATCGTGGAACTATATTGAAAACAAAAATACTTCTATAAAGGGAAAAAATATATTCTAGATTACTGGCTCTGAAAGAAAGGTTGTTGACGTGACTTGCAACATGGCTAGGTCTACAAAATGGAGTTATCACATAGAGATCCATTCTGTGTGAGATCGATGAAATTATTACAGGATTATGCTAGATTCAACTAAAGTTATTGCAGGGGAAAGGAATTGGATAAATGTAAGTAGTTGTTGTTTAATGCTATTTTAATTTCCTTGTGTTGTATTTCCAATTATGGATTCGAAGTTTGAGTGCAAACCATAGAGACCAATAGGACCAAAGACTAGAGAATAGTAGGAATTGTACAAAGAACTTTAGCTCATAGATACTTAAACCATGGCATCACCATCAATACCCAACAAGGTGAGGAAAAAGGGCACTATTTTTGCACCACATCCATAACCACCTACAAAGCCTAAAGCTCAACCACTTAAATAGTCGAAATATAACCTATTCCAGCTAGATTTATATAGGAGTGGAACATGCTCTGGATGGTGGATAAATTGAAGTACAATGACCATGATGTGTAGGATTTGAAGAAGCTCCCAGGATTTTCCAAAGAAAAATAAGGCAGGTGAATCAAGAAACTAAGATAACTAGTGGTCGTTGAAGTTTAGTAGTAGGCCACAATATTGGAGAAGTTGCGAATACTCAATTTGTTGGATATATTGCACTTTATTAGGAGCACAAAGATAAATATATGTGTTAGATTTCTTTTTATTTGTCCCTAGTGGATTCTCATCATTAGAAGAGCGAATTAAGATTGAAACCCACCTAATTTCTTGGATTACAAATCTTCCTATCGAAATTGAATATTTGAAGCCCTTGTTCAACAAGGAAAACAATCAGGTAGTGGCCAAGGATGTTGCAGAGAAATATTTGTTTGTTCACATATAACACGGAACAACAATCTCCACTATATATGATGATGTTGTGAGGTTCACCACATAGCTCATGGCCTACAAATTATTAAGGAAATGCAGGAAGGATAGTGCCCTATAGGCACAGTTGTGACCACCGGAAAGTGTGTCAAAGGTGTTCAGATGAAGTGGGTTAATTTTTTTCTTAACCATTTCATGCAATATTGTCTTGAAGCCCAAGCCAAGAATGCAGAGTTTCACTACTCTTGGATTCTGATTTTGATATCCCTCACAACTTGGCAACTTTTGAAGGAAATTCAATTTCCACCGCCAAAGAATCCATATTTCATTACACCAAGGTTTGGATCTCTGTGTGATACCATGGAAAAAAGAAACATGTGGACAACAATGCTGCATTCTACATGTGGAAGGAGACCATCAACCATGTTATTAAAAACGTAGCTCATATCCCTATCCAAACAATTGAATTTTACAAAGCTATGGAGAGGTTTTGTGCCACACCATGTTACATATATATTCAAGCCCACCCGGACCTAGGCAAGCAGTGGCTGCAACACTAATACAAGATTGATGATTTGATGTTTTGACAGATTGTAAATGATTGACCAACAAGATTGCACACAACACGCACTAAACAATATCCAGGGGTGAATAGAGGTGTATAGCATTGCCAGTGGTGAGGAGTAGGAGTACTAACATCCAAAACAAGAAGCGGCATTCACCGTAGAACAAGAGGAATTCCTAGAGCCCCTCCTAAAGGGGACCAAAGAAGGGCATCCCTGCGCATCAAAAAATGACCCTTGAGAAGAGGAAGTAGTGATAGGAGGTGAAAAGATACTATTGAAGGGTCAACAATAAGGTTCAAGAAAGAAGAGAAAGGCTACAAAGCTGACAAGTATAGAAATGAATTTTCTATCAAAGGAGGAACTAGAAAGAATTGCTAAGAAAATGAAAGAGGTGCAGGAGCAATGAATTTATCCTCTCATTATGATCATTCAAAAAGAAAAAGGAAAAAAGAAAAAAAGAGTTATAGGTCTAGATGCAACAACATTTAGAACAACTGCGTCTCTTGATTGAGTCATCAAGGACTATCACTCTTACGCTAAGTGCAATGGATCCAACTACTGCAACAAAGGGGACCAATGCACCTTCTGCATTAGAGAGTTAACCAGAGTAGTCAAAACCATCTTCCAACTTGATCAAATGTCGCACCCTAGATGTTCCCCCACTCACATTATACTTTACTGACACTAAGATTCAATAGTGAGCCCAGGAATTTCCCTAGGTAGACCTGGTTTTATATCAATTACGTTTACATGTTTTACATCTATTGTACATGAATTATAAATTAACACGTGTAGGTTTAACAGATGACGATTAGTTTACAAGGAAGCATGAGGATTTTTAAGCAGTATATGTGGATAGAAGTGTGACAACATGTTGAAGATAGAGAGGGAACTCTAAGAAAGTTAGTAGAGGAAGTATACATCAAACTTCCAGATATCCCAATGGAGATCAACACTCCCAAAGAAGAAAAGTTGTGGAAGATTGATCAAACAATACACAGGCTGAAGACAATATTTGAAGAATTGCAATTTTAGATAAGACTACTACCTTGCCACAGGAAATAGAAAGACGAGGAAAGGTATAAGAAACCTTTGATTCTTTTCGACAAGCATGCGAGATCAGTCATGAATGGATGAGATTATACAAAGGTGGCATTGGTATGTGTACTAAGTTCCAAAAAAGTGTCAAGCACAAGGAAATTAGTGTCAAGATTCAGATTTTGGAGCAACAAAATGAGTCCATACATGGCATTTTGATCACTCTACCTACACCATAACACAAAGTTGCAATGGTATAAAGTGTGACATTGCATAAGAATATTAACCAATGGAGAGCAAAACAACAATAACTTTCCCAAAAAGTTGTACAATTGTAGGATGAAGCCATGCAACTCACCAGTGGCCTTGCTGTAGCACAAAACACCAAGCACTAAGTAGTTTATGGTAATGAACCATCCTTCCCAAATATTCCTACACCTGTCGAGGTTGCATAGACTATCATCAGTCAGGTAGAGGAAGAAAAAAATACCTTGTAGTAAGCCAAACAACTGTCTCAGAAAATTTCAAAGAAAATTGTGGATATACTCCCTCCATTTGGAGCACAACGAGAGCAGAGTGGTTCCAGGGCAAGCCATGAATAGTGCTAGGGGCAAGTTTGAGCCAGGGGGAAAAATGATAAAATTTTGAAATTTTGGATATGGATAAACATCATGGTAAGGAGGAAATAAGGAATATCATGTGTAGAAGAGGATAGTGGATACCACACACAACATATATGCAGGTAGGAATATCGCGCATGTATCTAACAGACTATGTAGATGTGAAAAGTTGCAAGGGTCCTGACATAACATAAATATGTTTCTTTCAATATCACACTCTCCAACTGTTACTTTAGTTAGTTATGGATAGATGGGTTATTGCATTTGAACTCGGTATGATCAATAAATTGGTTGTAGCTCTGCACAAACATGGAAAACTCGTTAAGGTGGTTAACTAGTGACCTGGCCTCAGAGTTCCGAGAGCACGATGGTGAATATTGAAGTTATATGAGGAGTTACTACCAATTTTAGATAGTTTTATTGATCCATTATGGTTCTACGGTTGTTTTGTTGTTATCCTATGGTTTGGCTTCAATATACTCTTTTGTATATTTTGTTTGGCTTAAGATTGTTTTTGTTTCATACTTATTTTATTTGAATACTTTTCTAAATAATTTATTTTCCCATTGTGGTGTTAGATGGATAATGTAATATGGATAATTATGGTTTGAGTTTTCCCCTTTTCACATATATCATACTCATTTGTAACTTGTATTAATATTTTTTTTAATATGTAATATCTAGAAATTTTATGCTAATCTCTCATGGTTACGTTCTATGCACATTTTGTACAAGTGGTTTTGGTGAATATTTTGGGTGGATAGTTTTTAGTTGAAACATAATGTTAATAACTAGGTCTATGCATGAGAAAGTTATGTTCCCTTGTTTTATGTCAAAGTCAATTTTACACTAGTATAATTAACTCTGGTTGAATAGTTACTTTGTTGGTTAGACAATGTGTTTTTGCTTGACTAATATATGTCGTAGTTTATAGGGAGTGTTTCAATATACATTGGAAGAGTTTATGAATGTGATTCATTTTAAATAGATGCATCTATGACATATGGTGGATACAATAGCTCGAGGTAGGTTATTTTGAACCAGCTTCATCTTTTTTTCCCCTTTTCCGTTTCATAACCTTCAAAGGTTCTTGAAAATGCATGAGCATGGATCGGGTGAGACCTCACCTACTCCCAAGTGTTGGAAATTCTTGTATTTGAGGGGGTTTTGTTGGCTCAACTTCAAACCCTAGGTCACCTATGCATGCTAACACGATCTTACTTTGGTACAACTTTATGTCCACTTTTGCTTCCATATTGAGTAGGGATTGTGTAGGGTCAAGACCATTAAAAATTAGCTATTCCTTCTTGGATTATTTCCTCACATCCTTTTATGGGTCTTTGTTTTCTTCCTATTTCCCCTCTAATGGGATTTCTAAGTTAAAACTTCTAGCTTCTCTAAAGAATCCATGATTGCTTACTAGAGTCTCCATGAGGAGGTTTATATTGTAATTAATGTTGACAACTTATGATTTCAACCTCACAAATCTCTTTTCTGCCAAATATTGAGGGTTGTTACAAATAGAGATATTGAATGTGGTAGGGTTCTATGACTTTCTTTGTAAACCAATTCATAAATGGTGCAACTTCTCGCAAAATACAGCAAAGAAAATTTCTCTAATGCCAATATGATTTGTGAGCTGACATGGATATTACATTGGAATAATTCATTAAAATAAATCTAATAAAATAACTAAAATAAATACCATAAAGTTTAATTTTCTTTTAAATCTTAAATTTTTTAAAAGATGTTTTTCTATTTAAATGAAAAAAAAAAAAGGAAACGCACATGCACTATCCACAACAAACACAAGTTTTACTGCTGGGAAACTCTTAGTGCGGGATGCCTAGCTAAAAGGTGAGGCTTCTCTTCATTCTTTTCCTTGGTATGGAAATATGCAAGGAAAATGGAAGAATTACTTTCTACAAAGTTACCTTAAACCTATGTCCTACAATGATTATATAAAACCTCAACCACCTCTATTAACCTTTCTATCCTCCCAATCCTAATTTCTCTATTCAACTATGGAACAAAATACATGAATAGCATAGAATTTAACCCCTACTCCTTCCAATGGCTCACCAACTAGGGATAAAGTTGAACTCCCTCAATTCGTAATTAGAGTTACAGTTTTGGATCACATGTGGCTAGCTCCATTTGCATGAATAATGGGGGTTGACGTGGCATCGTGTCATAATATGGTGGACAACAAAATCTTTTTGTGGCATGAGTAATTTTTGCATAGAAACTCTCATTGACACTATTATTCATCATCAAAAGGCCTTTAATACCTTTGAATATAAATGAGGCACACTTAGTAGCATAGCTTTGAACAAAAAAAATAAATTGTTTTGACCCAAAAAACTATCATTTGAGGTCTCAAAATGACTTCAAACTACAATTTCTCTAAAGTGGCACTCACTATTCAAATGACCTTATAAAGCGATTCTTCCAATTATAAGAGTTGGGATGATTATAAATTAGGGAAAATTTTAAGGCTAATATTAGTAAGTGACTAATTTTCCATGTTTTTTCCAAAAAATTATTAGTTAATTTCCATTTTTTCCAAAAATAATTCCCCCATATTTTATAGTATAAAATTATTGTACCTTAATAATAAAGAAAAATTTATAAAATCATAATCATAAGAATCATTATTATTTTATTTTTATCTAGATTAATATAACATCATTATAAATCTAAATATTTTTACAAAAATATCACCAAACATTTTATAATTTACATTTTTTAAATTTTCCCTCTCATAAACAATATAATACTCCAATCCCAATCCTAAATAAAAAAACTAAAAAATGTTAATCACAACCATAATCATTATCGTCATAGACATTCATGAATAACTACGACCACATACCATGTGGATCTTCAAAGTTTGACCACCCATATAGCCGATTATGTAGGGTAGATTGGTCTCATGTTCAGAGTTGTTCTCGCTGGTTGACATACTGTAGCAAATGAAAGGAAACAATTCGCTACATGTGCTTGTCACAAGAAATGTGAAGAAAGTCGTGGAAAACATTTACAATGTTCCATCAGTAATTATAAAATCTGCCCACCTTCTGTGACAAGAAAACTAAGAATGTCCATTCTGACCACCACCGCATACCATGTTTATCCTCAAAGTTTGACTACCCATGTTGATCGTTCTCATGTTCAGAGTTATTCTGGCTGGTTGACATACTATAGCAAATGAAAGGCAACAAGTCGCTTCATGTGCTCGTCAAAGAAATGTAAAGAAAGTCGTGGCCAACATTTACAAAGTTTCTCTGGAAAACATTGAAGTATGGATGCAGTACACTAATATTGAATTTATGTGGATGGTAGTTTTGGGAAATATCTGAGAATCCAAGAGAAGAGGGAATCCAACAGTAAGAAGAAGGATCAAATAATTTTGTGATACTTTTGGAATCTGTAATTTATATAAAATCTTAAATCCCTAGTTTTTAGAAAAATTATTTGGGTCTCGCACAAACCTCAAATCCTTAAAAGGCTTTTTATCTCTCAAAACAATCTCAAATCCCTAAAAGCACAAATCCCTAAAAGGGGGTTGTGCTCCGAAAATCCAAATATTTTCATTATTGGCCCAACCAAATATATATATGTGGTTGGGACACTAACCCTAACCACATATTTTTTTCATTGGGTGATCTCGATTGATATTATATATATGTCCTTTTGTTTCACGGAGTCATCACATTTTACATTATTTCTTATGCTCTCATATTATAGATATTAATTGATTTCATACTGTAAATGTGTTAGAAAACCTGCACAGATGAATCTAGCTAGCAAAGGTTGAATGGACAGCTTTGCAAAGCAAAAACACTAAAGGAAAATCGAAAGAAGAAAAGAATGATTCATTAGAAAATATGTTACAATGCTCATGATATAGCATTACTGGGTGAAGATCCCAAGGTAATGCACTATAGTGGTGATCAATGAGAAGACTCCACACCTACAACAAGTTCCAGAGATAACTAGTCATTTGTGGAGTTAAAGAAGGAGTAAATCATGCAAAAGGAATCTTGCATGGAATCCCATGCTCTAACTAAGAGTCCGCATGTAGATGTGTAGTAGTTTCATGTAGTCTCATGCTCTAACTAAGAGTCCACATGGAGGTGTATAGTAGTTCCAACACCCCCCCTGAACACCACTATGGGGAAAAATAGAAAATGGGACTTGACAACTAAGGCCAAAGGTCACCCAAAATACAGTGCAACTTGTATTAAAATTGAGGAAAGAGGGAAAACCTCATGGCAAAAATCCCCCCTAAAAATACAATGTAATCAAAAGAAAAGAGGGAGAAAAGATAGTTGCTAAGCAACTGTGTCCTTCACTCCAAGACGATCATGCAGAGAGCGAAACTTCTACTCAGTGAATGTCTTGGTGAAGATGTCTGCAGTCTGTTCTGCTGAGGGACAAAACTGCAAATCAATGACCCGATCATGTACTAAGTCTCTGATGTAGTGCATATGGATCTCTATGTGCTTTTTCCGTTGCGGCTGTATTGGATCCCTGCAAAATTTGAGAGTGCTCTGGTTGTCACACCAGATGACAATGGGCTAGTGGAACTGAACGCCCAACTCAGTGAGGAAGTGTTGTAGCCACAAAGCCTGAATGGTGATGTTGACTACTCCTCTATACTCGGCCTCAGCTAAAGAGAGCACAATAGCAGCTTGCTTCTTTCTCAACCAACAGATAGGGCCAGATCTTAGACTGAGTGAATATCCGAAGGTGGACTTGCGATCAATGTTGTCTCCCGCCCAATCAGATTTTGTGAAGCCAAGGAGATTCAATGTAGTGCCTGCTGCATAGTGAATCCCGAAGGTGATGGTGCCCTGCACATATCGGAGGATGCGCTTGGCAGCATTCTAGTGTAGCTCATGCGGCTCCTGCATGTATCTGGAAACTGCCCCTACTACATATGAGAGATATGGTCTGGAGTGGGTGAAGTACAATAAGCTCCCCATTAGCTCTCGGTAGAGAGTGCTGTCAACTAATGGAGTGTCACCTCCATCCTCAACGTGGACCCTAGATAGAAAAGGAGTCGGTGCTGGCTTGTAGTCAGTCATGCGAAATCTCTCGAGGAGATCCCGTGCATACTTAGCCTGAGAGAGTTTGATGCTTGTGGCATCCTGGCTAATCTCAAGACCAAGAAAGAAGTGTAATGGACCCATGTCCGTCATCAAGAACCTACCATGCAAGGCTCTCTTGACTGTAGCAATGGCTGAAGACGAGCTGCCAATGATTATGAGATCATCTACATACAAAACTAAGATAAGAAGAGAATCATGTGTCCTAAGCATGTAAGCATTCGGATCAGACTTACATCTTTCAAAGTTTTGTGATAAGAGAAAAGAATCCATTTTCGCGTAAGAAGCTCTCGGGGCCTGCTTAAGGCCGTAGAGAGATTTCTTCAGTTTGTAGACCAAAGCTGAGTCTTGAATGAAACCATGTGGTTGCTCCATGTAGATCTCCTCATATAGGTGTCCATGAAGAAAGGCATTCTTCACATCCATCTGATGTACTTCCCACTGCTGGGCAGCGGCAATGGCAAGTGTAAGGCATATGGAATCCATCTTTGCTACTGGAGCAAAGGTCTCATCATAATCAATGCCATTCACTTGTTGGAAGCCTTTAGCTACTAGCCTCGCTTTCCATCTGGTGATTTGCCAATCTACAACACTCTTGGTCCTGTAGACCCATTTGCGTCAGACAAGTTTCCTTCCTATAGGAAGGGGGACCAGATCCCAAGTCTGGTTCTCGAGGAGGGAGTTATACTCCTCCTCCATAGCGGACTCCCAAGATGGATGCCCAACAACCTCAGCATAAGACTGTGGATCAGAAGACTGAACCAAATGACAATGCCAGGAGGGCGATGGTTCAATGGCAATGAGGACAAGAGGAGGCTCAATAAACTCTGAGCTAGTCCTCTGCAGATCAGAGTTATCCCCCACAAGACCATTTCTAGCAACTGGTTGGTCTTGTGCCTATAGCTCATGTAAGCTCCTTGTTCTCTGATTTATGACAGGGGAATATGATTCACTGCTGGAAGCCCGATCTAGGATTGGATGTGGATCATCATTTGCATGCACTAGATTTGTATCTGAAGACTCTATCTCTGCATCTACATGCTCTTCCTTGCAATCCGCATGATCTGTATCTGCATCTGAGTGCACTGAGTCATCATCTCGGACATGAGGTAGATAAAAAGTGTCTGCATGTGGCGACTGAGGTGCATGCGAGAGACTTTCCTCAAATTTGACACTTCGCTCAATGATGAGCTTGTCCGTAGAGGGAATGAGGAGTCAATATCCCTTCACACCATCAGGGTATCCAACAAAGATGCGCTGAATGCTCTGTGGATCAAGAGCTTTCCTCTTTTCAGAGGGGATCCGGGCCCATGCCGACAGTCGAAAACACGGAGGTGAGTAATCTCTGGTTTAGTTCCGCTCCAAGCCTCAAAGGGGGTCTGATCCTTGATAGACCTATGAGGAGATTTGTTCTGGATGTAGTTAGCACAATTAAGTGCTTCGGCTCATAGCTTATGAGGCAATGACTTAGCATGTAGCATGCAGGAAGCCATCTCTTTGAGATTCGGTTCTTTCTCTCAGCAACTCCGTTCTATTGCGGAGTGTATGGAACTGTGTACTGCAACTGTATGCCAGACTGAAGGCAAAGGTTCTGAAGTGTTTTGTTAACATATTCCCCCCCATTTTCTGTATGGAGGGCTTTGATCTTTCTCTCTCACTATGTCTCAACTAGTGCTTTGAAATCTTCAAAGTGCTCAAAAACTTCAGATTTGTTCCTGAGAAGATACACCCAAG